>JZKD02S1961195.1:0-19386 GCA_000966675.3 Picea glauca
TCATCAACATGGGGCAATCTCAGGACACACAGTTGTTGTCTTAGTGAAAGAAAATGTCTCTCCAATACATTCTATCCCCGGATAGGGTGACATCTGGAAACATAGAGAAAGGTGGCGTGTAGGAATATTGGGGAGTTGTTACCCCCATATGTCTCCCTCATTCCGACATCATTTGAATGATGGGCCTTACCACTGCATGTATGGTAGTGTGTTTCTCTACCTCAAGGAACTTAATGGTTATGCATGTGAACCATCTCTGGATCTCTATGGTGGGTAATCGTCATTGGGATAATGTCACTTCGACTTTCATGGCTTCACCCACCAGCATTCATTCGGTCGATATGAAGGTAAGAGTTCCTAGGAATTCATTTATTTACCAAGTTCAACTATCTCTCTGTTTCTATCGGTCTCTTGTGCATTCCTGCAGTGGACCTTCCTTCTTTGCCTCCCTACCATTGGTGATCACCTCTCTCAATCTCCTTTTCACCAATGTGAATCCACCTGCTTGGAATTCTCCTTTGCTACCTCATATTCGTTGTTTTCCTTCAACCATACCCAGAGAGCCTAGAAAACCCAAAAGGGGGAAACTGTATTGCAGTTTCGTCATGAGGCGCAACCTTCCTAACCCATCATTGCCCCTCCCTTCAACTGGCTCCCCTGGAAGAGGCCAGAATTGGACTGAGACTCCCACTCCCTCCCCTCATGCCCAAAACTTTACTCCACTCCCTTTTGAAAATTTGCATGACATGGGAAGTTTCCCAGTCGATGAAGAAATTCCTCCTCCTAAAGAGTATCCCTTGGAAGCCCCGCTCAAGCCTAGTATCATCACCAAAACCCAATCCCGGCCTATGGAGCATGGAAGCTACTTGGTGGAGGAAGAAATTCCCCCCAGTTGGCTGGAATAATGGATTTCCAAGAACTCTAACCTTGGTTTGGATGAGGAAGAAACTCTACTGGAAGATTTTGATATGGATAAAGCTCCTCCTACAGAAGCGGATGGGAAAATTGAGCATTTTATGCCCAACCCTCATCGCTTTTCAGAAGATCACCTGCAACTAATATTTGATATGTGGATAATTCTAGAGGATCAAACTCAGAATCAACGTACTCTCAGCCGATGCATGGACCTCATTTCCGACGCCTTGTCATATGTTCTGAAGAAAAATCCCTCTCCGACCTGTGGAAATAAGTTTGTCTTCTCCTACAACACCAATGGATGTCCAGGTTTGGAAAATTTCTATCTTCTCTCTCAGTTTACATTTTAGGATTCATCTCTTTTAGTTTTGTCAAGTTTTATGATCTATAGCTATAGCCATGGTGGACATGATCTCTGGTGCATGACACTAGACATGTTTCATGTTAGTAATTTGGAAACTAGCAAGCTGAACTATGAAAAAAATGTTATGATTTCCAAATGTTGTTGCAAGTCACATGTTTTGGTTTCCCTGTTGTGACAGAATAGGTGGAAAGCAAGGATAAATGTACTTTTTTGAAGTTTTCAAGGTAATATATATTTTCTCTTTTATTTACAAAAAAACAAACTTATGATTTCATTTTTGTATATTTTAATTTGTTTTACAACAACCATCCTTGAATGTCTTCAAATAAGTGCTAACATACAAAGAAGAGAGATCGCAAGAATTGATTGGCATTGGGTTAAGTAATGATTGTGAGTATATGTTATCATATCAAAAATTAATTGTGGAATTTGTAAGTATCTTATGTTGTTTTACTTCACTCATTTTATAATTAATGGAACAAAAAAATATTTTATATTAAATCTATGATTTATTATGGGGTATAAAACACGCAGAAAACAAAGTATGGAAATGTTCCAACATAAGAGTTGTTGACAGAAGGAATGAGATTTGGTTTTGAAAAAATGTGTATCATTCAGGACTCAATTCTTTCTATCGTATGTCACTTTTCAATTTACATTCATGTATATTATTTATTTCAATTTTCATTATTCCCACCAATGTAGATACACTCATTACACTTTATTTTTATTTTTGTATATGGAATCATTTGAAGAAGAGGAAAATTATAGAGACAATCAACAAAACATTCAACCAAAAAACCCAAGTCATGGAAGTAGCATGAGCACTGACAACAATTCCAACAAAGAATGATGATCAATATATTTGGATATCAATGCAAGTTGTTGTATTTTTTGAAATAATTTCCTATGAAAATAAGACATATTGTTTAATGTAATGGACATAGTGTCTCAATTTAAATACAATAGGTTACCAATAAGTGTCGACCAATTTTGTATGACAAAGAGTCTATTATTCATATATAATAAAATATGTTTTATTTTATTTTAATGCATTGTCCAATGTTGTTGTGAAATGTTACATCATTGATTAAATATATGGATGATTAAATATTATAATGAAGAGATGTGAAATATGATGATATAACAAATTAATCCAAACATCATATCCAAATGCACTAATCAAAATTTAATTTATATGAATACTATTATAAGATATATTTCAAATCCTAAGAATTGGTTCCATTACCATTACCAATACTTCTAGAGATTTATCATCTCCATTTTTTTCTAAAAAATAAGTTTCGAACTTGTCCCAAGAAACGATGGTCTAAGGTTGTTGAGAAAAATACCAGGTTGAGGCATTCCCCTCAAAAGTGTAAGGAAATAATCTATACATGACATCTTCATGTTCGAAACTCTAGGGTTTAACGACTAACATAAATTTCTTGATGTGATCCTCAGTTGATTTCTTTGAATATGGATCAAATTTGGGCAGCCATTTCTCTGTATGTTTAGGTAATGGGTGTGGGCGTCCAAGCACAACCACGACATCTTGATTGAGCCAAGGTCTGGCAGGATTATTTTGGTTTTCCATGGGAGTTGGTGGAGTCGAAGGTTGAGATGGTTCAGATGAATAACTGCCTTTGTCTGACAAACCACCTCCTGAAGAAGGTGGAAAAGAACTAGGAGGGGAAGGTGGAATACCAAATCCTATGACACCAAGGATAAGTGCTTCAGTAGGATTGGTAATATTATCAGTCCCTACAGTGTTTCTAGGTAGACCAATGCCTTGAATTTGTTCTTGAAGATTTGTAAATTCAAGAGGTTTATTGAGTTGTCTACCAAGTTGTCTAATACGAGATAAGGAACTTTTAGTTCTTATGAGTGACTAACGGACAATTTCTTGGAAGTCAATCCCTTGAGGGAGTGGTGTCATTGGTTCAACAAGAATATCAGGGTTATAGTTTGAGGTGGTAGTTATTTCAAGTGTAACGTTTGTTTCTGAGTGACTACGCGTTACGATAGGAGAATAGTTGTTTGGATCTTGCGACCTCCACGTTCCATCAATTAATCTCAACCCTCCTTCTAGCACCATTTGTTGATGGGCGTAGGTGACACACCATGAACTAGAAGGTTAGATATGAACCGAGATTTTCTAATTAACCCAAGTCGTTTGGAATGAACTGGCCTGATGGGTTTAATGGCTCCATTAGTCACCTAAGTCCTAAAAATAATAAAATAAATAAACTAACCTAAAGCTATGATTCTAACAATTTATGTACTAATTACAAATGTTAAAATAGAAACATGAATATATACAAATGATTATAAACAGTCTATATACAGTTTGCAAGGTTTACTTGTAATCTTGCGAAATGAATGTTCATAATAGTGATTCTAACTAAGATAAAGAAAGAACATAATTTTTTTTGTTTTTGGAATGTTTAAAGATTTAAAACAATAAATACTAAACAAATATAATTGAAACAATGACACAAAAACAGTCAAATCTAATTAATGCAATCATTGTTTCATTAACAAATAATTTAACAAAATAACACACATATCAATCTGTAGTTGATCAACAAAACTCAGTTTATCTTCATGTGTTGTATGAGCTCCTAATTTGCCATGTTTAAAGAGGAAACCTATGACAAAGACAAATATAAATATTCCTGAAAAAATTCAAGGAAGATTTTGATGCATGAAGTAAATTTATAACAAAAGAATGATAATTGTTTAAAAATCGTGTGATCTAATAATAATCAATAACTAAGAACGGAAGAAAACTCAATATAGAGTATTGATATTATCCATAATTTAACATCTGGAATAAACTCAATAATAATTAAATGATTGATTAATCACAGATACAAAATGAACGATAGGTTATAGACAACATCTAAATATTTGACAATATGAAACACCATATGATGACAAGGCTAAATCTAAATGAACCATAATAATATCTCATAATATAGAGGTAATGGAAGAACACAATGAAATAAGCATCACACAGGTCTAAAGCCAATGGTGAATTGCTTTCCCATATTGATTCCCAAAATCACATGTCCATACTGTGGTCCAACCAAAAGTTGTCCTTACTCCTAAACAAAAAACACTATTTAAACTTGTCCTAGATTAACAATCTCTTATCATGCAAGATAGAGGGTAATCCCAAAAAATTAGATTGCTTTACAAAAATAGGATAACAAAGAAACACTCATGTAGGAGTTTGTTTATCAAAATTAATTACATAAATGTCATAGTTTTATCAAAAAAGTGAAATTACTAAACTATGTAGCGCATGCTCCATTATTACTTCTCCTTGTGAATAGCCTCATCACTGTTATTTCCTAGAAATGAAAAAATGAAATTGAATTTAGAAAACAATACAAACTAACATTCAGAAATAGACTGGCTACAGAATCGTCAGATTTTGTAGCTAGTCTTATATTAACAAAGAAAATAAACATAAATCTATCTATTTGACTTTTTCAACAAAATCAAATCAAAGAGAATCAAAACCATTTTTTACCATTTTAGAGATTAGAAAATGAAGGATATGATAATTCTGAGTTAATGATAGCATTGAAATTTTTTGCGTTCTTGATAATCAGACTATCGGTTCATTTGAACCTTTTACTTGCCCGGTCTGTGTTGGATTGAATGCATGCCTTCAAATCTTGATTTTCCCTTTCAAGAAAGGAGTTTCGAGTTGCCATATGTTTTAACTGTGTTTGGAGATATGGTATCTCTCTGTAGTAACATTCAACCCAGTCAAGACAATTATCACAATGTACAGGTGTTATGACAAGCAGAGATTGAATGCACTCTGCAATGGGTGCTTTGGTTTTTTTTGTATCCTATTTCAAATCGTGGCTTATACCAGTGAAGCCTTCTTGATTTTTTAGGAATGGAGGTAGTTTGGAAACAAAATCGTATTGTATAGATTCACTATCGGTCTCATTTCTGAGACATTGGTTATCCACATCTTCTTGGGAAATAAATTCATTGATCTCGTCATTGATCAAGTGATCATCAAAATCGATCACTGAGATCGAGCTCAGATGATATTGTTGTCGATTTCTCAGACTCTTGGATATTAACCTGCCTGGTCTCTTGTTTACAAAAATCAAATCTGAATTACCTTGTTACTTGTTTTTGCGATTTTTCTTAGCATTTGGTTTGTCGATAAAACACTGATTCGACTCAACAGTAGGAGCAGGAGAAACCCTCTCCTTTAATACATCTATTACCTGATCTAATTATTTTCTGGGCAAGAAATTATATCGTGATTTTTTTCCCAAAGGGTTTTGCATAACAACAGAGTTTGGTTTAGTGGATGCATAGTATTTATGTGGATCAACATCTTGAATTTCGGTGGTAGGGTTACAGGGACTAGGGTTTGTATTTAAATGAAGAGGCAGTTCGACTGTGTTCTCTGGTAGGGTGAAGTTATTCCTACATAGGAAATCTTCCCAAGTATCCACAATCTGAGCTAGATGTGACAACAACAGAATTCGAATAAGACCATGGTAGAAGAGGCTAGACAGAGGGTTTAAACTTTGTTTCTAATAACGCTTAGACATTTTATGCAGGCTCATCAACAGATAGAAAGGAATATTTAGTTTGAACCCTAGGAAAATCATGAACAGATGAATGTGATACAAAAACACTAAGCCATATCTACCCTCACAAGTTATGAATTGTTTAAGAATTAGAAGTAGGTCATGCCATCGGGGTTTTAAGAGAGTAATTGGTGTACCTTTAGGGCAACATGTCATTTTCTTAGAGACCATGAACAGACTCCAAGGCACGCCTTATAACATGGCATTTTTGAACCATTTTTCTCCCTCCTGTGACAATATTGTATCTCGTGCTATGGAATCCTCGGTTACTTCGAGTTGCAGATCCCCAATTTTGGCTTTAGAGCCATCAAACAATTGATAAATATCCTATGCAACTGCCAGGTTATAAACCTCAAAATTTCTAATGAAAACATCCCAACCATGTGCCTATAAATCGCTTATGTCTTTGTTTTGGGTGAGGATGGATTGTGAGCCATTAGATTCAATTCAAACCATGGGAGCCATGGTTGCTATCAAACAGACACAGTAAAGGAAATGAGAGGAAGGTTTCATTTTCCAATAGATAAACAATAGGGAGAGGTATGTAAAATCGAAAGAGGCCCGATACCTATGGACTTGGGAGGCTATCATGCTTGGTAATTTGATCTTTGAGTGAGAAAGAATCAGAGGACGCGTAGGCTTGTGAATCACTATGCACAATAAACATTAAACCCAAACCAATATCAGATGCATATTAGAATAATGAATGAGAGTATTAAATGCGGAGGATGATAGGATGATGTGGAATTGTGAGTACATCAGTCATTTACCAGGGTGATACAATAGCGATATGATTGGTAAGAAGCATAGAAGCATATAAATTTTAATCCAAGGTTTTGCGCAAATAAACATATCAAATATCAAAAACATATAGTTAACCATAGATATGACCAATTCATATTTCCTATAGTGAATCAAATTGTGGAAATGGATCAATCAATAAGCTTACAAACTTTAGACTTATAAACATATAGGTCCTGTTGAAGTGTAATCTCTTTAGCTAAAGAAATGAAGAAACCACAAACTGCAAAATGATTACCCAAGCAAAACTTTTGTTTTAATTTCATGCTTGCAGTCATGAAATTAAAAAAACACATGATAAATTCAAACGAAACACTCTTATAATGAGCTAGGCCACTCCTTGAAAACAAAGAATAGAAACGTTTGTAATATAAGGAGGGGGAAACTACATAAAAATTTTATCCCTTGGTGATGAATTTTATTATGATAAAATTTGATAGAATTGATGGCTGCCAATAGGAATATAAGGAACGTATATGCACTGCCTTAACTAATTTAAAAACAAAAATTACGGTGCGTTAGGATTTAAATTTGATTTTATTTTAAGCAGTGCGTAGGATAATCGTAACGCATTGGGGCATGGGTTTACCCAATCGCAATGGTGCATTAAGTTTATACAACACATTGCATAACATAATATAACAAATTTTATATGGTGTGTTAGTTTTCATTGGTGCACCGTGGGTGGTGCTCATGGGTTATGTATGCACCACGAGTGGTGCTTGATTGTTTTTCAGGCACACTGGTTATGAAATTTATTTATTTTTTGAAGGAAGTTATTTTTCCGTATTTATAAATAAATTTATCATTTAGTGTATTTTTTTATACTTTATGTATGAGTGAGGCTGATGTATTTCATATGTTCATCATTCAAAGATGTGATTTGAGAGAGTAGTAGAAGCAAAGGGTGGACCTGTACAATGTTGTATGGGAATGGGAGGCAAGGGAGAGGGAGAGGGATTTGTACCCTCTCCCTATTACTGCAAAAACTCATGTTCTCTTGAGGAATGTAGGCCTCCTTAAGTACTATGAGGAGGATACATCCCTAAAGGGACACTTCAGGTTGTTGGTGCATTTGATCTGTCGATGGGATTTCCATCAATAGGATTTTTGTGTGGGTCTGGATCAGTGGTACCATCCGATTGAGGAGTGTTGACGATAGAAATTGCAACGAGGATTTCACCCAAAAAGTATTGCTAAATCCTATTAATTATAAGTTGAATGATATATATAATACTAGTAGGTGGGACCCCCTTATAGATTGGAGGATCAGATCTGGTTCTTATTTGATGTTATGTTGTTGTTCGACACAACTTACAGTGTTCTAGTTTATTGATAATGAGATCTTAGTTTTATTTGCGATATAATGGCAGATGGATAATGCATGTTATGTGTGGGTTTCGTGATCTAAGCTCCAAATTCTTTGTAGGAATGGATTATATTCACGGTTATGGCATTGTTTTGTAAGCCATGAATTGTCACATGTTGTACCTACACAAGACACATGTTAGTTATAAGAGGAAATAAGAGCAATAGAAAATAGAAAAGAGACCTATGGAGAAATCTAAGGAAAGGAAACTAAGCTATCATATACTATACTATGATATGCTACATTATATGCAAATCAAATTAAAAGGATTATTGTTACTCCTAGCTAACAAAGTTGGTGGCTATTTGATGTATTGAGTTATATGAAGGCACATTCAATATGTGTTATGGTATGTTTTGAAATGGTTAATGTGATATAGGGTGGCGCATTTGGCAAGTAATGGATGTTGGTTTCGATGCATGGATTAATTGAATAGATTAATGGATGGTTGGTTGGCGTGTACTAAGTAATTGAATGAGAAAAGGATGGAAGTGATGTGTATTTACTGCACATCACTCCATACCTCTCCCACTAGTCGTCACACTAGCTTGGCTATTGTTCAGTTGTTGTTTGTTGTGGTTAAGTTCTGACTTTCAGGCAAGGGAAGAACTGCTCGACCAAGCTCGCGTTTTTAAGGCTTTTTGTTTACATGTATGTATTTTCTTCCATCCATGAACTCATTTTGGTTATGAAATAGATGTTGGCTCGGTAATGTATTGGTCTATGTTTTTCTTAAGGTTGGCAACTGTGTGAACTCTGGTGTTTATCTGAAATCATTGTTTGTGTGGTTTTCGTTGCAAATGGAAAAATTGGATGGTCAAAGTCACAGTTTCATTGATTATTCTGAGAGGTAGAATCCATGAAGGCTCTCAGTTGTCTTTATGGGTTTTTGTTGGAGGGTTCATTTGGTCCAGACTTGCTGGATTTCTCCACACAGTTCTTGTCACCATACCCAATCATACTTGTTATTATGGGGTTGTTGGGTTTGTTTTCAAACCACCTTGTGTCATTGCATATCACTTCACCTAGTTGTGGACTCATTCATGATTATTGATTCATGAACAGTTGTTTATGATGGATATTATGCCAAGCGTCTTGCTTTAGGGTTGGTTTCTATTTCATGGCTCTGTTCTTATATCAGCTTCATTCGAGTTGATTGGGGAAAACCACAAGGGTTATTCCCTGCGTGTTCTCAGCATTATTACAGGCCAGTAAGAAGCCTCTGCTCCTCTATTCGTAATCTCTATTACTTGGTGAGTTGTCACCCTGTCTTGCAAGCTATTGGTTATGTGGCCTATGTGTCCATTGTGTTGTCTCAAAGGGTTCTCCTCTGTGGTTGGTGTGGTCGAATTGAGTCCCCTTGTGTTGGTTCCACCGAGCGAACCCTTGATTACTCAAAGCCCACCCTTGATTATTGTAAGCCTGATTTTGATAAATGAACCAGTTATTTTTGGTCGGGCAGATGGTTGATTGTTAGGAGTTGGTGGAGTATCGTCAGTAGTGGTTGATTATTGGTTGTCTCTGTTAATAGCGTTGATAGTGGTTTTTATGATTGGTGTATAGTCCTTGTATTCTTTTATTTTGATAGTTGAATCGATAGCTCAACATGATTTAATTGGTTGATTTGAATTGGGCATACAGTTGTTGCCTCCTTGTATTGGATTGATAACTCAACATTGTTTGATGTTTTGATTCGGAGCAATTAGACATGTATAGTCACAAAAAGGTTCCTTGTGTTTTGAGTGGTCTGTTTTGTTCCTATAGCATGGTATAAATTGTTTTGGTGGTTGTTGTGTGTTTAATATGTCCCAATCGGGATCGTTACAAATTTGAGATTTAATGTCAGAGACTTGGTTGTCTACTGTGTATGTTTTATGGATATCATGCATCGCATCATTTTATTGCACCATTAGAGATGGGAACGAGGTTTTTAGTAGGATGGTCTCATTTCAATTTAATTGTTAAGATTGATTAAAGGAATGGAATCGAGCATGATTTTAAAAGAACTTGGGTCTGTGTTTTATTTGAGAAAATAATTTATGGACAATGATTGATGGTTTTGATGTTGAACATAATTGAAACAAATGAATGTGTGTTCATTATAATTTGTTTTAAATATTGAATGGGACAAGTGAGAGGAAACAAATTTATTATATAGGTTGTTTGGAAGGAATATTGTTTTGAGTAAGAAGGCATTGTGTTGATTGAAGGTGTTAAGGGTTTAAATGAGAGCAGTGAGAAATTTTAACACACGGTAATGGTTAAATTATACACAATAATTATTAATTGATCACAACAATTGTTTGGTTAGTGTTGAAAGGTTTGCATTAAATACAAAATTATTTTATGGATTACTTAATTGGTTTTATGAATGGTATCCACTTTTTCCCTGTAACAAACCTCCCATTTCATTATGACCACAAGCCTCACATAACAAGTGCAATATTTTTTTTTGTGTGTGYATGTAGGAAGGTAATAATGACATTATACTCAACATCGCAACACGACGACGAACACAATGCATGCAACTCATGCCACAAMAAACATAATGACCTAACATAAAAKCACATCAAGCACCTTGAAACAATGTACGRCATTCAATCGACAAAGAATAAGAATTGACTAACCTGCYCGTCCYACCCTGCAATGGTTAGGACCTCCAAGACACATAAGCAATGCTCAAGCCCAGGTTCCCATCGATTTTGACCATTTAAGGTCTCAGGGTTGGCGACTTTTCTGAGGAACAAGGAGGTGTCTACATCCCGCCTGACATTAGAAAACCAAAACTACTAATCTAAGGACAATCTTCCTAACAACCAACGCACCCATAATTAATTACACAAGTAACTAGAACCCTTAATGAGCAAGACCAATCACAATGAACGTTTACAAAACCGCGTACCAACATTAATTAATATTAAACAACAACCATTAATCAAGGCTAAGGGTCCATATCTGTGATTTAAATTGGCGTCAAATACAGATCAGTTAACTAGTCCAAATTCCATTAGTCAACAAGTTACCAACCGAACTTAACATGAATTACAACTCAAATTTAGCCAATCTGAGTTACCAATTAGGTGATATCTATAAGTCCACTAACATTAATTACAATCTAAATTAGCAAGTCTAAAATTGCAATCTAGTCTCTTCTCACCATACTAATTTTAAAATTTATTACCACCTAAATGGACAATTCCAATTTGATCCACATCTCCATCCAACTAGCTATTTACTTGCATAAACATATTAACCATATTAAAGTGGGATGCTACCTTTATACACTCAAGAACAATTTAATCTCAACGGGTAGTCTAGCTACATGACCGAGCCATCAACACTAACTGTCTATTATTATTGAGATGGAAACTGCCAATGACTAACATCGTTGTAGCTTTATGATCAGGTAATTAACATATCAGTCACCTAGCGTTTAATAAAAATAATTGTAATAACTTAGGTGTCAGGTGTCAAGTGTTTGGGACAATGAAACAATAGGATTTCATGTGAATTTAATAATATAGAAAATTAAGTTTTACAATTAAAATAAAAATAAATAAAAGGTTTACCTTAAAACTTTCTATTCCAGACTCATCTAATCTCCCCGTTTCCAATCTCCTAGTTCAATGCCAATGAAACTCCATACAAGCTCCCATTTTCCCTAAATTATTCCCAACTAAAAGAAAACATTTCCATTCACCATTTCCCCAAACTTCATAGACAAGAGCCTACAACTATACCTATATAATGTTGAACTATTAGCATCTCCAGTGGCTCAAAATATTTATGTGCGATCAAGACTTCATGTGCAGGATGTTGCCTAGCAAGTTGTGCATTGATTTCAAGTCAGACGGTTGTTCTATGGTTCTGGTTGTGTTGGGAGCTGCACTAACTGCATCCTACTACTAGCGTCAAAGGGTGAAGCCAAGGAGCATCTCCTATAAACTATCTACACAAAAGAAAAACTGCCCATTTGTTGATAGCGTTGTGCAGCAGGTGGTGAAGAATATAAGGGTGCAGATCCAACTCTAGCATCATCTTTAAATAAACTTACACTACCAGGTTGCGTCGTGGGGGTAAGTCGACTGTCTCAAGGAGTACTTACCTTTCAATTGCGTTATGGACAAACATTGTTGTGTGTATCCAAGATTTGGGTTTGGTATCTTACACGATGAATTTAAGGCGATCTAGATTGGTGCTACTGCCAATTTGTGATGCGTCGGTGCTCTTGTCTTCTACACTAATAACAAAGAGTTTTAAATTTACAATGAAATTGCTCGGTCCATTCAACTGTAGGAGAATGAAGGGACAAAAAAACTGTGGGAGGATCATCTTGAGGTCGTCCCACAACAACGCAGTTAACAGTTAGGGAAAGAGAAAAACAAATCAGGTCCAATCGACTGCAACCCAAACAACATTAAGGCAAATTTGGGGCATTTTAAAAGTTCAAGATACCATTTCCAGTCGGAGATATAACAAACATAACAGTCAAGGCATAAAAATCAAGGTATTAATTAAATGGCTCACTGCCACGCACAACCATAATATATTCTTATTCCACAATGATTCATTACTCATAGTAGAACGTAATTACTTTAATGCACCATGCAATAACTAACCCGCTGTCAATAATTCACTGTGGTGAAAAAAAAGAAAATTTGAGTGTTGAATCGCCATAGTTCGTTAACTAAATTAAAGGCAACCTGAGTCTATTCCTTGTCACAATGTTAAGAAAAAGAACCTACAGTCCCATTTTGCGGGGGAAAGGCTATTTCCGCCATTACTCGATACTTAAATGCAAAGGAAACAGAGATAAAATTAATCCTTTTTTTTTACAGTTAGGAGAAGAAAATCCCAGCCCATAAAAATAGCGTAGACATGGATCATTTAAGTGATTTTTAATAAATTAAAAACATAGCAATCCCAGGCCAAGAAAAAATTAAATTGCTGATAGGAATAACAACGTTTTTTTTTTTTTTTTTTTTTAATTCAAGCATACAATTTTTAAAAACGCAGACAGGGAATGAAATCTTTTTTTTTTTTTTTGTTTGTGTCTAGGATACCAATACCCTGACGATTTTAAAATTCATCTAAGAACAAAAATGTTTGGCTAATTTGATCCATCAATTATACACATGAGGTAAAACGAGATAACGATGAGATAAAACAAGCCGAGGGTGAAGAAAAACTTCACCAACAATCACATTGGCAGAGTTAGACAATCTCTTCAAGGCGCAATACAACAACTATCGAGGACAACATCAGAGCTAGCTGACAGATGGGTTTTTCCTTCGCTTCACCATCCTCACACAGAAAAGTAGAGCGTTGAGATCCATAGGACTTTTAATGCTAAGGCGATGACCGTAGATCAGGATCCTGGTCGACTGCTCAGGCGAGTACTGGTGGGCTATGGACGAAGGTTAAACAACCACTAAGGTCACAATCAACATAGCAAGGTGGTCTCGAAATGCGGGAAAATGAAGGCCATGGGAGTCAACAACCATTGAGCTAGGCTAAGGAAGTTTCAGTCATCATTTTTTTTAAAAACATCAATTTACTTTTCCATTAAATAAGAAGATCCAAACATAAGTCCTAATACATTCTATAATACAAAAATGAAGAGAGTGTATCATTTCCTGATCACCCACTCTGAATGACGTCTGCATGTTCCATGCAACTCTCGCTCGTCGACCGTCAAAACTTCTCCGGTACCTCCCAGCCAACGCTAGGGGTAATCTTCTTCCCCCTTATCCCCCCGAGCTGAAAAGGGGCCACACACACTATCCATAGATTTTGAGTAGCTCCCAAATCACCTCACAAGGTTGAGATACCACTCCTCTCCGAGCTGGGTATTCCCAACTCCCACAAGTAAATCAGTCAAGTAGATTTTTTGTAGCGTAACGTTACGCAAACAGAAGATGATCGTTCATCCTTCTCCTTCCTTCATTTTATAGAGTTTCAAACTTCCTTTATTTCCTAAAATCTCATTTAATTAAATTTAAAAAAATAAATTCCTAAAAATTCCTCTCCGTACAAGTGTCCCCCATCCCCTACATTCCTCCATAAATTAATTTCTTTAATTAAGTAATTATCTTTATTTCCCTCACTCACATAGAGTTACTCCTAGAATCACTCCTAGGTGTCCCCAAATTCTCTTATAGGTTTTAATAGCTTTCCCTTTTATTAAATTGCTAATTCAGTTTAAAATTAGAAGCTCTTAAATGGTAGATTCTTTACTAAGTTGACTTTCCTCTTTTTCCCTTAGTTCCCCTTTTTCCCTTTTTATGTTACCTCTTTTCCCTAGTTTCCTTTTTCTTTTTTTTTTCCCTCTTTCCCCTTTTACTTAGAACTCAAAAAGGAAAGTGTGAAAATTAACCCTTTTTCCCTTTTCTTATTTAATTAGTATACTTTAATTTATTAAGGTAATAAAACAATTAATTCCCTTTTTAATTTTAATCCAACATAATTTTACCTTTTTTATGAATAAATTAAATTTCTTACTCCCTTCATGTTACAAGATTTAACGAAGATCATAATTATTATTTAAGATGTTTTTATTTTTTTTTATTACTATTTTTTTTTATAGAAGACAAAATTTTACCACTAGCGTAATTTAGACTTAGGCCTTAAATTTCATACTAGGTGACATTTACTTAGGAAAATTGTTTTAAAATTTACTTAACATGTTATTTTTCTTTGGGCCATCTAGGTTCATCCCTCTATCATCAACAACGCGACGTGCCCTTCAACATGCACTAGGTGCTCCAAGGGTGCCACTTGCCTCATCTATTCCTTTGTGCGATATGCCCTTCAGGATGCACTACATGATCCAAGGGTGCCACTCACCTCTTGATTGATTTGGTAGACATCAATAAGCCATGGAGTCAACACTCCACTAGGTGAACTTGTGGGACACTAAGGGCTTCTAAGGAATAAGGCCCCCGCCTTATTGCGTGCCCCCTAGAATCATCGTGAGTGACTGTCGCAGTCTACCCTCACGGCATCATGGGTCCTCTCGAACTAGGTAATCATTAACCTATAGTTCGAGCCACGGCGGGAGTGCTAGTAGGCTATGGCAGGGCTATTGTCTACACCTCTCCCTCAACATCTCTGGTAGTCAGGTGTGACCCCTTTACTCCATATGTGAGTCTGGTCGGAAAGCTATCATCAGCCTACATAATCAAAAAATCATGTTAGAACATATCCATATCATATCATCCAGTCAGATGGACTAATATCACAGTAAAACAATCAAACCCTAATGGAACACTCCCTGAAACGATCTGGATTCCAAGGGGTTCCATCGATGCCTCTGCATCCTCGAGGTCCAAAATCCTGCACAATCAGTAAAACCGAGTCAATAGCACCTGTCTATGTTGATGTAGTAAAACAACATGTCATCAACCTATAACGCCTCATAATCAAAATCAAAAGTTTTAATAGCATAATAATCCGGATCACTTGCGAGCAAGTGTCCTCAAAGAATAAGTTTGCTTAGTGTGCCAGAGCTGGATGTTACATTTCCCTTACCATTATTTCACTTTTCACTAATTACAATCCCCTCACCTTCCCATATTCATTACTCACTCCTTGTTCCTAAAATTTAATTACAGTGAAGAGGAACTCTGTATTATAGCAGTTTGAAATCACAGTCACAGAAATGGATTTTGGTGATATGTTCTTTGGTTTACATTACAGTTGATTGTTTGTTTTCTATGAGCAATAATGGTGATGTTTTCCCCCTCATTTTAACATTTTTCACTCAATACAACCTATCGCATATCCCATAACCTTTGTTCATCCCCTGCTCATGGACAATGATTAAACATTTATATGGATTGTATTGCATGAGTTTGATATGTTGTTGAGCCAAAATTTATTTCATATTTAAAAAAAAGAGTTGTCATGTATGGTTGTTAAAGAGACTATTTTCTAATCAATTATGCATACATGAATGAATTTTTTCAGTCGAGGTATCCATGGCAGAGGTAACCGAGGAAGAGGTAATTGGAACAAGGGCCTTAGAAGGACAATATTCTCTATACACTTTGATGTTGACTCGCAAGAGTTAGGCCAGTTGTTTCAGGATATCCTCGTGCCCCCTCATGTCTCATTGTAGCCTGATGTTCGTGAAAATGATGGATGGAAAGAGATTGTCCACCCAACAATCTCCCAACGTCGTGGCTTCCCTAGCTTTTCTTTACCTACTCCCCCACCTATCTATCAAATTGTCCAAGTTTCCCTTGTCCATTCACTAGTTCAGTATTCCCATGCGAGTAAAAGGTTGAAAACTAAGGTCCACCATGCCTCTGACAAAGGAAAATCCATTATTGACCCTTCCTCACCCTCCAATGGTTCTATAAATCTGTGTCCTCCCGGATGCATTTGAGGGACGATTGCTCTCATTTTATTAGTGATATTAGGCCTAAAGGCTCAACACAACCTAAGGCAAATTCAAAGAGATCAAAAGGTGACAACAACAACAAAGGAAGGATTGTCTCTCAGAGTGGGAAATATGGATTTTAAGTTTTATTTTATTTATTGTTGATGACAGTTGACTTCAGAAATTTTGGACAACATGTTATTTTTGGATATATGAGTAATATCTTTTGAAAATAATTTCAAATATCATTGAGATAAATTNTAATTTTAAAATTTATTACCACCTAAATGGACAATTCCAATTTGATCCACATCTCCATCCAACTAGCTATTTACTTGCATAAACATATTAACCATATTAAAGTGGGATGCTACCTCTATACACTCAAGAACAATTTAATCTCAACGGGTATTCTAGCTACATGACCGAGCCATCAACACTAACTGTCTATTATTATTGAGATGGAAACTGCCAATGACTAACATCGTTGTAGCTTTATGATCAGGTAATTAACATATCATTCACCTAGCGTTTAATAAAAATAATTGTAATAACTTAGGTGTCAGGTGTCAAGTGTTTGGGACAATGAAACAATAGGATTTCATGTGAATTTAATAATATAGCAAATTAATTTTTACAATTAAAATAAAAATAAATAAAAGGTTTACCTTAAAACTTTCTATTCCAGACTCATCTAATCTCCCCGTTTCCAATCTCCTAGTTCAATGCCAATGAAACTCCATACAAACTCCCATTTTCCCTAAATTATTCCCAACTAAAAGAAAACATTTCCATTCACCATTTCCCCAAACTTCATAGACAAGAGCCTACAACTATACCTATATAATGCTGAACTATTAGCATCTCCAGTGGCTCAAAATATTTATGTGCGATCAAGACTTCATGTGCAGGATGTTGCCTAGCAAGTTGTGCATTGATTTCAAGTCAGAAGGTTGTTCTATGGTTCTGGTTGTGTTGGGAGCTGCACTAAATGCATCCTACTACTAGCGTCAAAGGGTGAAGACAAGGAGCATCTCCTATATACTATCTACACAAAAGAAAAACTGCCCATTTATTGATAGCGTTGTGCAGCAGGTGGTGAAGAATATAAGGGTGCAGATCCAACTCTAGCATCATCTTTAAATAAACTTACACTACCAGGTTGCATCGTGGGGGTAAGTCGACTGTCTCAAGAAGTACTTACCTTTCAATTGCGTTATGCACAAACATTGTTGTGTGTATCCAAGATTTGGGTTTGGTATCTTACATGATGAATTTAAGGCGATCTAGATTGGTGCTACTGCCAAGTTGTGATGCGTCGGTGCTCTTGTCTTCTACACTAATAACAAAGAGTTTTAAATTTACAATGAAATTAATCGGTCCATTCAACTGTAGGAGAATGAAGGGACAACAAAACTGTGGGAGGATCATCTTGAGGTCGTCCCACAACAACACAATTAACAGTTAGAAAAAGAGAAAAACAAATCAGGTCCAATCGACTGCAACCCAAACAACATTAAGGCAAATTTGGGGCATTTTAAAAGTTCAAGATACCATTTCCAGTCGGAGATATAACAAACATAACAGTCAAGGCATAAAAATCAAGGTATTAATTAAATGGCTCACTGCCATGCACAGCCATAATATATTCTTACTCCACAATGATTCATTACTCATAGTAGAATGTAATTACTTTAATGCACCATGCAATAACTAACCCGCTGTCAATAATTCACTGTGGTGAAAAAAAAAAAGTTGAGTGTTGAATCGCCATAGTTCGTTACCTAAATTAAAGGCAACCTGAGTCTATTCCTTGTCACAATGTTAAGAAAAAGAACCTACAGTCCCAGTTTGCGGGGGAAAGGCTATTTCCGCCATTACTCGATACTTAAATGCAGAGGAAACAAAGATAAAATTAATCCTTTTTTTTTACAATTAGGAGAAGAAAATCCCAGCCCATAAAAATAACGTAGACATGGATCATTTAAGTGATTTTTAATAAATTAAAAACATAGCAATCCCAGGCCAAGAAAAAATTAAATTGCTGATAGGAATAACAACGTTTTTTTTTTTTTTTTTTTTTTTAATTCCAGCATACAATTTATAAAGACGCAGACAGGGAATGAAATATTTTTTTTTTTTTTTGCGTGTCTAGGATACCAATACCATGACGATTTTAAAATTCATCTAAGAACAAAAATGTTGGGCTAATTTGATCCATCAATTATACACATGAGGTAAAACGAGATAACGACGAGATAAAACAAGCCGAGGGTGAAGAAAAACTTCACCAACAATCACATTGGCAGAGTTAGACAATCTCTTCAAGGCGCAATACAACAACTGCCGAGGACAACATCAGAGCTAGCTGACAGATGGGTTTGTCTTTCGCTTCACCATACTCACACAGAAAAGTAGAGCGTTGAGATCCATAGGACTTTTAATGCTAAGGCGATGATCGTAGATCAGGATCCTGGTCGACTGCTCAGGCGAGTACTGGTGGGCTATGGACGAAGTTTAAACAACCACTAAGGTCACAATCAACATAGCAAGGTGGTCTCGACATGCGGGAAAATGAAGGCCATGGGAGTCAACAACCATTGAGCTAGGCTAAGGAAGTTTCAGTCATCATTTTTTTTAAAAACATCAATTTACTTTTCCATTAAATAAGAAGATCCAAACATAAGTCCTAATACATTCTATCATACAAAAATGAAGAGAGTGTATCGTTGCCTGATCACCCACTCTGAATGATGTCTGCGTGTTCCATGCCACTCCCGCTCGCCGACCGTCAAAACTTCTCCAGTACCTCCCAGCCAACGCTAGGGGTAATCTTCTTCCCCCTTATCCCCCCGAGTTGCAAAGGGGCCACACACACTATCCATAGATTTTGACTAGCTCCCAGATCACCTCACAAGGT
>JZKD02S1961195.1:44359-57003 GCA_000966675.3 Picea glauca
ACCACCAAGGCATGGTTAGAGAACATGGCGATGTCCATTGCACTTCATGACTACACCTCCAACGTGAAGGTCCACATGGCGGTATTTCAACTGAAAGGGAGTGCTCTTATATGGTGGAAGACGCTCATGCCTCAACTAAACATGGTCGTTGAAGGCGTGTCATGGGAACTATTTGAGGAATAGTTTTGGGAAAGGTATTTATCAAAGGAATTTATTGAGCACCAGCTCAATGATTTCAATGCCTTACGACATGATGGATGTACGGTGTTGAAGTATGAGGCCTGATTTATGGAGCTACTTCAGTATGCCTGCATCTGAACACAGAGAAGATGAAGGCCAACAAGTTGTGTTGGGCCTTAACTTCAACATCCGTGTGAAGGTGAGGATCCTAATGCCTCAAACATTTCATGATGCAGTCCAGAAGGCCCTCATAGCTAAGGAAGAGATGACCAGTGGGGGATCAGGGAAAGACTCCCTCTAACCCAACCGAGCATATGACATCAAGAGCACAATAGCTTCTACTTTAGGGACCATAAGTATTGAACCGAAGACTGGGTGTTGGACATGTGGAGAGACGCATTACTAGTGAGACTATCAGGTTGAGAAGGATAGAGCAGTCGGGTCAGCAGGACACAATACAATTGGAGATTTGGGTGAGGTTCACAGGATGCATGCAGCAATGAATAACTGCCAAGATGAGAAGTAGTCCATTGTGCCCAAGACATCAGGTACCATCGCCGACAAAACTTTGAGTATTTTGAGAGATCTTGGTGCTACAGAGATATTTATTTCTAAGTGCAATGTTGAAAAGAATTAAGGAAAAGGTGGTCGAATAGGATGAGTTTCAATACATAGAAATGGCTTAGGGTGCCAAATAAAAGGTTGGAGGAAGGGTTCCAGAATGTTGCATTAATTTGGGAGATTTTGTAATGAAATCTGACCTGTATGTCACGATATTAGGATCTTATGACATCATGATTTGGTATGGACTTGTTAGAATCGTATGATGCGGTACTCAACTGTAAGATGAAGCAGTTGATTTTGACTAACGATGAGGGACAGAGAAGAATGATCATAGGAAGAAACCCAGGAGTGTCCTTGAGGTTTGATTCTTCCTTATAACTACAGAAGAGCATGTGCAAAGGATGCAAGTTATACGCAATCTTTGTGCTAAATGAATAAGGCGAGGTGGAAGGATTGGAAGACCTTCTAGTAGTACGATCATTTTCAAACATGCTTCCAGAAGATTTGCCATATTTTTTGCCCGAAAGAGAATTGGATTTTACAATCAATTTGAAACCTAGAATTGGGTCGATAGCAGGAATGCCTTATCGAATGTTGAGACATGATTTATAGGAGTTGAAAATTAAACTAAAGGAGTTGTTGGACTTGGAACTTAAATGTCCAAGTGTGTCACCTTGAGGTGCACCTGTTAGTTTCATAAGAAAGGAGGATGGGTCATAGAGACTCTATATTGACTACCGTCAATTAAATAAGGCAATGATCAAGAAACACTATCCATTGCCAAGAATAGACATTTTTTTTTATCAAATGAAGGGCATGACGGTGTTTTCAAAGATCAACTGGAGATCAGGTTATCACCGGTTACGAATTAAGAGGAAGATATTCCTAAGACCGCATTCAAGACAAGGTTCAGACACTAAAAGTTTATCATTTTGTCGTTGGGACAGACAAACGCCTCAGGGGTATTTAGGAGTTTGATGAATGGAGTGTTCCGCAAATACTTAGACAAGTTTTTTCAAGTATTCATTGATGACACATTGATATATTCTTAGATGATGAAGGAACATGATGAACTTTTTTGCTTAGTATTACAATGTTTACGGGAACACAAATTACGGGAAATTGTCGAAATTCTCTCAAGGATTCATTGTTTAGGGCATGTTATATCTGGCGAAGACATTATTTTGGATCTAGTGAAGGTAGAGGATATTATCAAACGGCTTGCTTTGACAAACATACTAGGAGTACACAGCTTTTGGGTTTAGAAGGATATTACCAACAGTTCGTCGAAGTTTTTTCGAAGATGTCAAATCTAATCACGAAATTCCAAAAGAAAAACAAGAATTTTGTGTGGACCAAGAAGTGCGTAGAAGCATTTCGAAGGCTCAATGGGATGTTGAAAACAACATCAATACTAAAAGTCCCTGACATGGAAAGGGATTATTTGTATGCACAGACGCGTCCAAGGAAGGTTTAGGCAGAGTATTGATGCAAGACGGTCAAGTGATCGCCTACATCTCAAGGAAATTAAGAAGGCACGAGGAGAAATATGCAACGCATTATTGGGAGGTATTGGCCATTATGTATGTCTGGAGAGTGTCAAGACACTATCTGATTGGATGGAAATTTGAACAAAAAAAAACAGATCAGTATGGAATGCAACACTTTTTACGCAGAATGACTTGAACACGTGGTAAAAGCATTGGTCATAATTACTTAGAAAATACGATTTGATATTAAGTACATTTAATGAACAGTGAACATAGTGGTAGATGCGTCTAGTCGGAGGCCATGCATACTCTCAGTGATACCTCTTCAGATGAATCTTTGAGAAAATATTCTAACTACAGTTTGACGATGACTGGTATATAGAGGTTAAGGAAAATATCAGATAAGACACCATGACAATACCAAAATTTGAAGGAGATATATTAGACAACAATGGATTGATGAGTTATAATAACTAGATTTACGTACCACCTAACAACAAATTGAGAAATTTGATCTTAAGTGAAGCTCATAGAGCAGTATAAATGGCTCATCCAGGAGTCCTCAATATGAGGTTAGACCTTAAGCCCTTATTATTCTAGAAAGGATGAAGGCGGACATAGTTAGCTACGTGGCAAGATTTTTAGAATGTCAACAAGTGAAGGTTGAACATAGGCATCCAATAGGATTACTACAGTGACACATTATTCTAGAATCGAAATGGGATGTCATTTCGATGGAGTTTATTGTTGGATTGTCGATGACGAAAAGGAGGCACAACTCGATTTTCATGGTAGTGGACACTCTGACAAAGAGTGCACATTTTATTCTTATGCATACGATGTATTGGGCACCAGACATAGCTAGATTTTTTATCAGTGATATTGCAAGGTTACATGTTTTACTGAGAAATATCATATCCGATCGAGGAGCAGTGTTTACAAGACAATTTTGGACTAGTTTCCAAGAGGCCTTGGGAACATAATTGAACTTTAGTACAACATATCACCCTGAGCTAGATGGGAAGATAGAAAGAATGAACAAAATTTTTGGAAGAAATGTTTTGTATGTATGTGATGGAACAAAAAAAGTGTTGGGAAGAGTTCTTGACACTGGTAGAGTTTGCGTACAACAACAGTTATCAAGGTACCATTAAGATGGCATTGTTGAGTTTCTTTACAGGTGATCGTGTCGGATGCCATTGAGCTAGGATCAACTTGAGGATAGGGTCTTTGTGGGACCAGAATGATCTAAGAAATGGAAGGACAATTGTAAACGATAAGACAAATGATTAAAGAAGTATAAGATCAGCAGAAAATATATTCTTATGTGCATCGCGTTGACCACGATCACGAATTTGATGACCGATTTTTCTTGCAGGTGAAATTGCACAAGAATTTGATTAATTTCAGAAAGGGTGATAAACTATCTCCTAAGTTTGTGGGGCCTTTCAAAGTTGTGGAAAGGAAAGGACTCGTGGCCTATCTACTAGCCTTTTCTCATTCTTTGAGGCTTATGCATAATTTTTTTCTTGTATCTGTTTTGCGACATTATGTTAGTGATCCTACACATGATATTGACATGAGTTCCTTGCGATGTTAGAGAAGGGTGCACTCATGGAGGAGCCACTATGAATTATGGACCATCGCATTTGATAGCTATGGTGTTGAATAGTCGATCAAGTCAAGGTCCAGTGGGACAATTATAGTCCACACTCGGCTACATGGGAGGGCCCATATAATATGCGCCAACAGTTTCCATAGTTATTTTATAGTTTATACATATAGATCTTGTCAAATGCTTTATTTACTTCCGTTTATATACTGTACAAATTTGGGACAAAGTTTAAAACAAGAGGGGGTGTATGTAACATTCTTCTCTTGTGAGAACATGTTATTGACTTATTATTTGAGGATACTTGCATGCGAGTGATCTGGTTATAGTATATGGTTATCTGTCTCACTTATGTATTATTATGATGATGTTGATGGATTATGATTTATGTTGTTTGATATCTATGTATCGACAGATGTTATTGACGATTTTCCCCTAAGTGCGAAGGACACTTGACAGATTGAGGATGTCAATGGAATCAATGGACCTCCTTGGAATCTGGATTGATTTAGGGAGTGGATTATATTGGCTGACGATTTTTTTACTAATATGACTCATGTAAGGAGTAAAGGGGCCATGCACATAGACAAAATATTGAGGGAGAAATGTGGCAGAGTCCCTGAAACATCCTACTAGCACTCCCTTCATGGATCGAATTGTAGGTTAACAATTACCTAGTTCAATAGATCCACGATGTCGTGTGGGAATATTTAGACAGTCATTCACGAATATTTATAAGGGGTGCACAATAAAGTGGGGTCCTTCTTCCTTACAAGCGCTTAGTCTCTCACAAGGCCACCTAAATGGAGTACTGACTCCAGGGGTTGGAAAACTACCAAAACCATTCAAAGGTGAGTGGCACCCTTGGAGCACGGAGTGCATCTTGAAGGGAACGTCATGTAATTAAAAATCTGAATTGAAAGTGAGTGGCACCCTTTGATCACGGACTGCGTCTTGAAGGGCACGTCGTGGAATTAAAACTTGAGTCAATGAATCTAGGTGGCCTAGAAAACTTTGAGCGGATATTAAACCTTGTAAAATCTTGAGAATTGTCAGATTAATTAATTAATTGAGTCATTAATTAAAGAATGAAATTAGTAATTGTGTCCCCAATTCAAGTCTAAGCCTATTCAAAATTTAGCCTAATTCTAAGTTTGGTGAGAATGTTAAAACCAAGTTATAAATTAAATCAAAAGGGAAAGAGGTAAATAAATTTAAGAAAGTAAGAAATATGAGTTCAACCTAAAGATTGAGTTAATACACTTATGGGAAAGAAAATGCCAAATCAAAATGTAAGATAATAAAGGATTAAAGCATCAAAGAATAAGTGCATGCATAGAAGGGAATCTAGAGTCTAACTACCACTAGTTTAACTAGGAGAAGACTCATATTTTAACTCAACTCATATTTAGTAATGTGCCAGTCATTAATTGGAAACAAAGGGAATAAAGAGACAAATAGGAGTGGTTTAAGGAGTGTTTTTAGGATGGGTGAGGGAAATTGATTTGTAATTAAAATAAATTATGAAATTTTCTTGTGCAATTTATGGAGAGGGTGACAAGTGTATGGAGAAAATAATTCTATGGACCAAGAATTGCGCAGAAGCATTTTGAAGGCTTAATGGGATGTTGACGACAGCGTTGATACTAAAAGTCCCCAACATGGAAAGCGATTCTTGGTATGCACAGACGCGTCCAAGGAAGGTTTAGGCGGAGTATTGATGCAAGACGATCAAGTGATCGCCTACATCTCAAGAAAATTAAGAAGGCATGAGGAGAAATATGCAACGCATTGTTGGGAGGTATTGGATATTATGTATGCTTGGAGAGTGTCGAGACACTATCTGATTGGATGGAAATTCAAACAAAAAAAAATAGATCACTATGGAATGCAACACTTTTTACGCAGAATGACTTGAACACGTGGTAAAAGCATTGGTCAGAATTACTTATAAAATACAATTTGATATTAAGTACATTTAATGAACAGTGAACATAGTGGTAGATGCATCTAGTCAGAGGCCATGCATATTCTCGGTGATACCTCTTCCAATGAATCTTTGAGAAAATATTCTAACTACAGTTTGACGATGAATGGTATATAGAGGTTAAGGAAATTATCAGATAAGACATCATGACGATACAAAAATTTGTAGATATATTGGACAACGATGGATTGATGAGGTATAATAACCAGATTTATGTACCACCTAATGAAAAATTGAGAAATTTGATCTTAAGAGAAGCTCATAGAGCAGTATAAATGTCTCATTGAGGAGTCTCGAAGATGAGGTCAGACCTTAAGCCTTTATTCTTCTAGAAGGGATGAAGGCGGACATAGTTAGCTATGTGGCAAGCTTTCTAGAATGTCAACAACTAAAGGTTGAGCATAGACATCCAATAGGATTACTACAATGACATGCTATTCTAGAATCGAAATGGGAGGTCATTTTGATGGAGTTTATTGTTGGATTGTCGATGACGGAAAGGAGGCACAACTCGATTTTCGTGGTAGTGGACACTCTGATGAAGAGTGAAAATTTTATTCTTGTGCATACAATGTATCAGGCACCAGACATAGCTATATTTTTTATCAGTGATATTGCAAGGTTACATGTTTTACTGAGAAAGATCATATTCGATCGAGGAGCAGTGTTTACAAGACGATTTTGGACTAGTTTCCAAGAGGCCTTGGGAACATAATTGAACTTTATTACAACATATCACCCTGAGCCAGATAGGAAGACAGAAAGAATGAACCAAATTTTGGCAGAAATGTTTTGTATGTATGTGATGGAACAACCAAAATGTTGGGGAGAGTTCTTGACACTGGTAGAGTTTGCGTACAACAACAGTTATCAAGGTACCATTAAGATGGCATCATTGAGTTTCTTTATAGGTGATCGTGTCAGATGCCATTGAGCTAGGATCAACTTGAGGATAGGGTCATGTTGGGACCATAATGATCTAAGAAATGGAAGAACAATTGTAAATGATAATACAAATGATCAAAGAAGTACAAGATCAATAGAAAATTTATTCTTATATGCATCGCGTTGACCACGATCACGAATTTGGTGACCGATTTTTCCTGCAGGTCAAACTGCACAAGAGTTTGATTCATTTTTTAAAGGGTCATAAACTCTCTCCTAAGTTTGTGGGGCCTTTCGAAGTTGTGGAAAGGAAAGGACTCGTGGCCTATCGAATATCCTTTCCTCATTCTTTGAGGCTTATGCATAATGTTTTTCTTGTATTTGTTTTGTGACATTATGTTAGTGATCCTACACATGATATTAACATGAGTTCATTGCAGTGTCAGACAAGGGTGCACTCATGGAGTAGCCACTATGAAATTTGGACCATCACATTTGATAGCTATGGTGTCAAACAGTCGATCAGGTCAAGGTCCAATGGGACAATTATAGTCCACACTCGGCTACATGGGAGGGCCCATATGATATGCGCCAACAATTTCCATAGTTATTTTATAGTTTATAGATATAGATCTTATCAGATCCTTTATTTATTGCCTTTTATATACTGTACAACTTCGAGACAAAGTTTAAAACAAGAGGGGGTGTATGTAACATCCCTCTCTTGTGATCACATGTTATTGACTTATTTTTTGAGGATACTTGCATGTGAGTGATTCGGTTATAGTATATGGTTATCTGTTTCACTTATGGATTCTTACAATGATGTTGATGGATTATGATTTATGTTGTTTGATATCTATGTATCGACAAATGCTATTGACAATTTTCCCCTAAGTGTGCAGGACACTTGACAGATTGAGTATGTTGATCGAATCAATGGACCTCCTTGGACTCTGGATTGAGTCAGGGAGTGGATTGTATTGGTTGACGATTTCTTGCTAATCTAACTCACGTAAGGAGTAAAGGGGCCATGCACATAGACCAGATATTGAGGGAGAAGTGTGGCAGAGTCCTTGAAACATCCTACTATCACTCCCTTCATGGATCGAATTGTAGGTTAACAATTACCCAATTCAATAGATCCATGATGTCATGAGTGAATATTTAGACAGTCGTTCACGAATATTTCTAAGGGGTGCGCAATAAGGTGGGGTCCTTATTCCTTACAAGCCCTTAGTCTCTCACAAGTCCATCTAAATGGAGTACTGACTCCAGGGATTGGACAGCTACCAAAATAAGTCAAAGGTGAATGGCACCCTTGGAGCACAGAGTGCATCTTGAAGGGCACGTCATGTAATTAAAAATTTGAATTGAAAATGAGTGGCACCCTTGGATCACAGACTGCGTCTTGAAGGGCACGTCATGGAATTAAAACTTGAGTCAATGAATCTAGGTGGCCTAGAAAAATTTGAGCTGATATTAAACCTTGTAATATCTTGATCATTGTCAGATAAATTCATTCATTAATTAATTAATTAATTAAAGAATGAAATTAGTAATTGTGGCCCCAATTCAAGTCTAAGCCTATTCAAAATTTAGCCTAATTCTAAGTTTGGTGAGAATGCTAAAACTAAATTATAAATTAAATAAAATAGGAAAGAGGTAAATAAATTTAAGAAAGTAAGAAATATGAGTTCAACCTAAAGATTGAGTTAATACACTTATGGGAAAGAAAATGCCAAATCAAAATGTAAGATAATAAAGGATTAAAGCATCAAAGAATAAGTGCATGCATAAAAGGGAATCTAGAGTCTAACTACCACTAGTTTAACTAGGAGAAGACTCATATTTTAACTCAACTCAGGTTTAGTAATGCGCCATTCATTAATTGGAAACAAGGGGAATAAAGAGACAAATAGGAGTGATTTAAGGAGCACTTTTAGAATGGGTGAGGGAAATTGACTTGTAATTAAAATAAATTATGGAATTTTCTTGTGCAATTTATGGAGAGGGTGACAAGTGTATGGAGCAAATAGTTCTAAATTATTTATCTAAAAAGTGAATTAAATGTGCAAGTGAATGTGTCATTAAGGAAAATCCTATAAAACAAATGGAAAAATCAAAAATGGGGGAGACGGGTTATGGGCAAAGTTATGCTGCAGAAATTTGACTTGTTTTACTTGTGAGAGTTGGGATACCCATCTTGAGAGAGAGTGGTGGCTCTACCTTGCGAGGTGAGCTGGGAGCTAGAGGATTTCTAGTTGCATGTGTGCATGTCCCTTTTTCGGCTCGGGGGGTTAAGGGGGAAGAAAACTACCCCTACCATTGGCTAGGAGGTATCGGTGAAGTCTCAACGATTAGCAAGCGGGAGGTTGGAAGGAGCGTCGTTGCGGAAGAACGTCTTCACTTTCTTCTCCATCGGTTACGGTATTTTGTTTAAGACTAGAATTTGTTATAATATTAACATGTCTATTGTTAGAAATTGTTGTCATTGTACCCGAATTGTGAAATTGAATTTACATTGCCCTTGATAGTTCTATGTATTCTACAAGGTGAAATTTACATGTTCGTCATTTTAGTTCTTAAAATGTATAATGGTTGCTAGGATAAATACTATACAGGAGGCAAATTATTGGTCGTTGCCAATAATTCGATCATACTTTCAATTTATGTATTATTACATTGTGATTTATTTCAGTGGGATGGTTTATGCTCGATTGATCATATGTTTTTAAAATTTGATGGGAAAATTGTCTGAGGGACTGAATGACCCTTGAGAGCCACGGTTGAATCCATATATTGAGAACAAAATCATTTTACTTTTGTCAATCCTTAGAATTGAAACTAATTATTGCGTTCAGTGGAAGGTTGGGGGTTTCATAGACTTATTTTGATGTGTGGCGATTAGCTTATGCTCGTAACCCAAATTTCCTCGTGTTCAAACAAAAACAAATTTAAATCTCATGGGCATTCAAATCTATTTTATGTTCGCTTGAGTACAGTGTTGAATATGTTGAAATGATTGGAATATACACATGTTAGGCATTCCATAATTTCGTGGACGAGCTATATGTATGCGCCTTGTTAAAAATCGAGTATGTCTAGTGGTGTGTGAATTAACCTTTCTTGTCGGGTACACTCCCACCCCCCCTGCCCCCCATGCTCCTGGTGCGTTGGTTGGGAATTGAGCACAGGATTTCAGCCATGGATGAACGTTTAGAACCTGATGTCTCCCTTACCTAACCTTCTAGTTCAGATGTTGAGTTGTTCGTTGAAGTTGCCAAAGGAAATAAGATAGAATTCATGGGGTTGATAGGTATTGGCATAGGATCTTCTCTTTTTCTTCGTTATTTTTTTCTCGAAAACCATTAGTATAATAAATTAATGGTGTACAAAAAAACCATTTGAAATGTCTTTCTATTGTCCTCACACACACACATAATTGTTTCTAGTTACTAATGACTACTCATGTGAACTACCCTTCAAATCCACACAAGGAAACTAATATAGTGACATGATAAAAACCTCATGTGCCTGGTTGCAATTGACTATGGAAAGGAGCCCATACTTACGAATAATCATCAAAGCTCTAAAAGTTGTCCATTATCCTTTAAATTTAGAGTTCACATGATTCCTAAGAAGTCTTGTCATGTTCCTATGAATGCATTCAATTAATCTATTGTTTAGAATACATGCTAAAACCTATTGTATTGTAGCCTTTTTTAACATTTGTATCATGTCTTTTGTTGTTGTTATAATCTCTAATTCACTATCTTATAGCATGCCATAATGTTTTCATCAAAATTGAGTCCAAATTACCTCCACAACTCCCTTGAAAAATGAACTTGCATGCAAGGATTGGAAAATATATCACAAAAGGTAAAATCAATTTGTTTTCTTCATTCACATGCCAATATTGGAAAAAGTTGAGCTTAAGATTTTATTAGAAAAACCAACCTTAGAAACTTGGCATGTTTTCAAATCAAGAAATCGAAGGAGAATTGGGTTATAAAAATATTTATTAAAGGATTGAATTTAGGATCGATAGAATTAGCACATATCAAATATACCCAAGAGGTCAAACTAGGTTGTGGAGTGGTCAAATTTAGCATATAGAATCAAGGTTTGGAAAGTAAAGGTTAACATGTTGTACAACCTATGACATTTAATCTAGATCTCAATTATTGGGAATTTACCTGATTATAATTCATCTTTTGAAAAGTGTATATGTCACTTATAATTCCTTTTATGATTGATTTTGCATTCATAGATCACTTAAATTACTTAAATTAAGATAATATCTAGGGGTCAAAACTCAAGAGGTGGTGCATTAAACCTTGTTGACTACATAGGGAGCTTGTCCCCATTTAAATAGACATGCTACAATTAACAACATGTATTTTTGATGATTGATTTTCATTTTGTTCTCCCAATTGTGCTTAGGTCAAGTATCTGAAAGGAACAGGGTGATTTTTTCCCAAGTCATACAATCCAAATTGAGTAGAAGAATTTAGTGGCATAAGCTCTTGCAAGTGTGTTTGGGAAAGGATGATGTGAGAAACCTATCCATAATATCCCAATATATAGTTTTTAAAAATGGACTCGTTAGTGAAAAAGTTGCATTGTATCTTATTGAGAAAAACCCTAGTTTTGGATATCACCATATAAAACATCATTCAGTCCATGGAATCACATGAGAGGGATTCTCCTAGTTGTAATCCAATGTCATGATTCCAACATAATTGATAGTTCATATATCTAATTCCTAGTTATCATTTTATGTCAAGTTGCAACTTGCTTCTTGACCCTTGCAGGGACACATGGTGGTTTGGTCCCATTGCATACAAACCAAACCAAGTAGTATAATTGAGTGGAATAAACTCCTACAATTGTTTTTATGCAAGGTTGAAATGATCACAATTTTCGCAATCGATCAATCTAGATTTTTCAAAAATTGGCCCCTTAGTGAAAAAATTGCATTGTCTCTAATTGAGAAAAACCCTAATTTTGGAGATCATTGAATAAAACATTATTTGGCACATAGACTCACACGAAAGGGGTGCCCATAGCTATAACCTAATGTCATAAGTCCAATAGAATTGAGAGCTTTTCAATATGACTCCTTGTTATCTTTTTATGTCAAGTTGCAACTCACTTCCCAAATCCTTTTAGGGACACATGTGATTTGGTCCTGAGGCATAAAAACCAAAATAAGTAAGAGAATTGATTGTCATAATCTCATGCAAGTGTTTTCATTAGGGGAATTTTGACGTAAAAAAATAGGCCTCAAAACAAACAAAAAAATACTATTAATATCAACTTTCAACGAACCAATAGAATTCAAGATGGTGATTTCAACCATAAGGGTAAATAGTTTTGGAGGGAAAGAAAGAAAATTACTTTTTTTTCTCATATTTTCGACTTATATCCTTATAGGTTTACTCAAAATTAAAGTGTAGGCACTCATTGGATGTGGAATTAAATTTCACATCCAACGAGTACCCACTATGCATACGTTTGATAGACCCATAGGTACATGTTTCGCATCCAATGAGTGCTTATACTTGAAATTTCAATAAACCTATAAGGATATAAGTAAAAAATACAAAAAACAAAAAGTAGTTTTATTTCTTTCCCTTTAGAAAACACATTTCTTATTTTATTATTTTCCTTAGGAGGTCCATTTTAGACCTCAAATTTCCCATAATTTTGTAAAGTTTGATGTGAGAATGCTATCCACACACCCTCAAGCCATATTTTTCACAAATTGACCTTTTTATTCAAAAATTCCATGACATGTTGTTGATAAAAAACCTAGTTGCAAAAAGTGTCAAATAAATCAATCTCTATATCATGGACTCATGAGAGAGTGGTTTTGATCCAGATTATTTTTAGCACGAAATGAGATCAGAGATATAATAAA
>JZKD02S1961195.1:57053-76484 GCA_000966675.3 Picea glauca
GATTTCTATTAATGAAAGAAATGTACAGAGACTGTAAAAATACAGAGTGAAAGACTCGCTAGAATGGTGGCAGCTTATCTCTGAGAAGAGATGTGACGACTACTCGCATTCGCACGAAGATGATTACAATGAGGTTTTGAAGGCATTTTTACAATAAAAGGGAATTTCAAAAGTCTTCGACATCCAAAAACTTAACCCTAGGAGATGAAGCACCAAAAGTCATGTGGGCCCCGTTTGGGTAAGTTAGTACATCAACTTCTTGGGGTCGTAACTTTTACATATGATCTATGTTTTAGGCGTATGATAGCTCATTGGAAAAGTATCATCGAGGAGTTTCATTTTGGGAGCTCAATCATGCCTTCGGCTATCATTGAGAACCTATATCTTGAAAAACCTTCATTTAGGCCCTCAAAATGGCCCCGGAAGTTAAAACCTGCTAAAAACAGTAAATTGCCAAAATTGCCAGAAAGTTATTTTGGGTAAGTTGGAAAAGGTGGGTGACCATCGATATCCACCTAGATCAATCCTCCCTCCTTAGGAAGCAATGGTCTACATTTCATTGAGTTCTCGGGGGAGAGGGAAAAGTATTTGTTGGATCTGCATCTTGGTGAGCTGCTTGTATTGCTAGAGACGTCGCGTTGCTTAGTTTGTGGAAGTTTGCCATGAACTTGTTGAAACTGAGGTTGTTAAACAAGTTGAAATACATGAGAGGAAGGTGTGTGTTGGTGTCCAGGTATGAACGATTTATTCACCCTTTTTCCTACATTAATTTTTCAATCCGGATGTGTATCCTTTCAGGGAAACACGCAAGGTATATGCAGGGGCAAGGGCACAATCCATTTTGGCCAAGGGTTCACGATTAATATTCAAAATATTGTTGTAAAAATGGATTAATTACAACTTTTGAAAAGAAATCATAAGAATCAAAACATTGTAACAGCAAGCATAAACTGATAAATAACACACACAAAAAGACGCAACACCTGATCAGAAGAGCAGGCCTAGCTCTCTGATCAGGGTTGTGTTAGTCATAGCGAATATGAAGACGGAAAAATAGATAATGTTTTATAAATCTGAAAAGGGTTATTACAATCTCAATGGGGACATACCCAATCATAGGAATAAATTGTCTTTTATACATGGAGAGGGAGAACAACCTCTTTCCCCAAAACATGTAACCGTATCCCCAAAAATATACATTAGTTGGAATGGCACCAGTACCAGATAAACAAAATCAGCGAGATGCCCAAGATGGTTCAGGGATCTGCAACTCCGGTTGTGCGGCCTCCTTATGGCTTGGTTGTTGCTGTGAATAGTGGATCTGTTGTGGAATGAAGTCTTGGTCCTGTCATCTAGAAGCTATGGTCAAACATTCATTTTAGTGATTTGAATAGGCAAAACTCCGCAACTTATTTCATTAATAAAATATTCCAATAGAAAAGGTAGGGGTATTTACCTTATAGGTTTAGCATAGTAAACATAGGTAAATATGTGCAAAAAGGTCAAAAAGGTAATGGAAATGCAGCAGAAAGATAGCCCGATTTGGTGCCCAACATCTCCCCCCAACTAGCCTTTTGCATGCCCTCATGCAGTTCACCGCCTCCGCAGGTCTACATTTCGCTGACTGTTGGCTTCCTAAAGATGGGGGAGATCACATTCTTCGGCCATCTCTGTCCCTGGAACTTTAAAACCATCTGAAAGGTGGACTTCTTCCCACCAATCTTCCAGGAAGATATACGCTGGAGTGTAATTTTCTACTGGCAACCAAATAGTGGGAAACTGAAACCGGAATCCCATCCATCGAACCCTGCATGTTTGAACACATGCCACATATCTGGGCACTCTAGGGAGCACTCGTGCAAAATTTGGTGCTCCAAAAGGTTCCCTGTTCCAGACAGTTGTAGGTGCCATCATCCACCTTTTCTGATAGAAATCAAGAGCCTCTTCATGAAATGTGATTATTTTCTTAACACAAAGATCAAGGCACCAATTTTGTGTCCTCAGCATTCTATCTCTATTCGCCTCAATTCCCAAAAAGATGGTGTGTTTAGTGAACATGGTGACTGAACTTTCAAGTTCTCCTCTTATTATAAATGGCTTTGTAACCTGATTGGATTCAAATGTATTAAAAGCCTTCTGCCAACTGATCTGGTTGAAATTGTAAGAGGTGAGGGCCCTTAAATGAATGTCTCCCACATATGGGACCAGATTGAATTCTCTTTCCAAGCGCAGTAGATATCCATGCAGGTAAAATTCACACATCAAATGTTGAGTTTCCACGTCGTGGTGCCTCATTATTCAGAGGAATTGTACACCATTTTCTATTTTATAACTAATCTCGTTTTTTATGCTCTCCATGCAGAATAAAAGAAAATGCTCATGTAAGAATAAATATTAACAAGAAGAAGGGAGGAGACATGCCATCACCTCTTGTGCCAAATTAAACATCTTCTCCTTATCAGTTTTCAGCTCTGCCACTTGCTTTTCCAGCTGCTCCATCTTGAGTTGTTGCTTTGCATGCCTTAATATCATGATGTCTATATGCTCCACATGTTCAAAAATAGTTGTGGAGGCTCGTTCCTGAGTTATTCTAACCTTGTTTTGATACTGAGACGCAGTATATTTCCAAGTCTGCACTTAGAGCATTAAGGCATGCTCACGGTATTCAAACAATCGCTTGACCAGGTATGTTTGAGTAATAGCAGAGGTTATGGCTACCTGATCCGTCTGAGTCTCTGTTTCTACTCCTATGGACTTGGACACGGTGGTGGATTTTGTGATAAAATCGGAGGAATTACGAGATCTTCTTCTGTGTGCCAAAGGGAACGAGTTCACCTTGCTCCTCTTGGAATAAAGGATAAAAAGGAGAACTAGCAGGGATCTTCAATATTCAGTCCCAAGTTTGATGTTGGTTCTTGTGGTTCAGCACCAACCTCACACCCTAGTTCTCCCATCACTTCTTCCATGGGCTCTATGGTCAGGGTGGTCACGACCTCTTCTTCATTCTGGTTATCCTCCTCCATCGACTCCATGGTGACAGGAGGTCCTTATGGAGTACCCTTGGTCGCAATATTGACCAATTCACTCGCTCTTGTCTGTTGTGACCCTGCTTCTGTGGTTATCATGTTATCAAATTGCTCTGCTAGTTCCACAGGCGAGGCTAGTTCTTGTGGGACAACCTTGGTCGTGGTACTAGTGGGCCTTTATGTGTCAACTTCCACATCTTTCATTGGTTCTATGGTTTCGGCTTGCTCTTGGGGAGCAGCCTCTTCTTCAAATGCTTCAACTTCCATCTCCATCTCTTTCGGTTCCTCCTGGTCAACACAGTCATCTTCTCCTGCATTTTCCTCCTCCGTGGCTTCTGGTTCATCTTCCCTAGCAGCCACAGTGGTTGCTACTTCTTCCTCTGTGGAATCCAAAAATAGTTCCCACGGGATCAGGATTCGTCTGATGGAATTCATTACTAACAGTTGAACCAGCCCATGGTGTTTGATGACTGCCAATACCTGCCGTGACTCTTGAGCCAAATGTGTCATTAGGTGAAGGCTTCTCAATAAGAAATATGGCATATTCAGTGAGAAAGCCTTTTCTTGGGGAAATCGCAGGTGAGTTAGTATTCGAAGATGGTATTTGAATATGGTGAAGTATCTCCCTTCTCAAGTCATATATCTCATGATGAACTCTACTACTTCTTTCCATGGATGCGGCAGCGAATTTCGGTCGTATCCTTGACCCTTCTACAGGATACTTTATCCCGCCTGTAAAAAGGCTTTGGGAAACTCCGGAAGGACAGACCTTCTTGAAAACCATCATTGTCTATTTTGAGGGAGTCCACTGACTTCTACGATGGCTTCCTCTATCACAGGGAATTCAATTCTGCGGATCCGAGAGCTTCCTTCTCTCAAGTTGAATGCGAATTCTGCCACAATTTCTTCATTCAACCCTTTCAACCTATCAAAGTAAACATTCTATCCCATGTTCTCAAAGACCTGCCATACCTCCTGATTGTTTTGAATTCTTGTTGTATCTTCAGGTTCATGCCACATAGATCGTCCACCCATTGTTGTGGAGGCAGAGTCAGCATGACGAATGCAATTAGATGCTAGGGTAAAATGATAGGGCTCCAAACCATTGGCAACTGAAATAATGTCATATCACTTTTGGGGATGACAGATGAAATAGTGCTGGTATGTTTGAAAATGATGATAGATTGTGGTGGTACTATCAGAAATTTAATGCAACATGTTGGGTAGGTGATTGATTATGACTATGCGTGTACGAGTACTCATTTCAACATATCAAGTTATGATTATGGAGTGTCGAAATCATTGGATTTTGTTTGGTGAGGATCATGTGTCATAAATTCTTTTTCGTGGTATGTCATTGTTTATTATGACGTTTCCCACCCCAACTTGATTACGACCGTCCACGACACGTTTTGATGTCTTTTTGGAATATTTTAATTAAATCCATAAAAGTCGACAAAGACTTACCTGAAGACCTACCTTATGGTGGAGTAACAGCAAAATGTCTGACGGAGTAATGGAAATAGGGCGTAATGGCAGCAAGGAGTAATGGAAACAGTAAGTAACAGCAACGACAAAGTAACGACGATGACGGAGTAGCGGCGGTTACAGAGTAACAACACCGGTGGAGAATCAACAGTTGCAGAGTAAGGACACTGGTGGAGTAACGATAGTTGTGGAGTAACAACATCTATTGGAGTAACAACACTTAGTGGATTAACGACACACACTAGTGGAGTAACAATGCCGAGCGTTACATTTATCCCGGCCATATTCCTTTGTTATTCCTGCAAAAATACAAACAAGTAAGAAATAACAATATTTTATTTATTTATTTATTTCTATTTTTTTAAGGCAGAGTGAGAGTGTCCTTCATTCCAACAATCATTAAATCATATGAGTCAGAAAGGTGTTTGACAAAGGCATTTCTAGAGGCTGGATGGTGGTATAGATTTAGACGATGTTTGTTTACTAAGAACGAGGTATGATTCTCATCTATTGTAATTAATCTAACCGTTCCATTGTTGAACATTGCGTCCACTTGATATGGCCCCATCCAGTGATTGAAAATATTTCCTTTGAAATCCTTAAGTCGGGAATCGTAGAGTAATGCCCAATATCCCACATGAAACACCTTACTTTTGATAAATTTATCATGCCATTTCATTCTCTTTTGTTGAACAACAGTGGTCTTTTGGACAACTACTAACTGAATCTCGTCCAACTCATTCAGTTGTTTCAGTCGGTGTTTATGTGCATCTAATGGGTCTAGGCCTACTTCTAAAGCTGTTCTGAGTGTACTGATCTCAAATTCTACTGAAAACAAGGGAAATTTTCCATAGACTAATTCAAATGGAGAAAACCCAATCATGTTTCGCCATGTTGTTCTATATGCCCATAAATCTTCTGGAAGTTTTTGTGCCTAGTCCTGACGATGACTTGCTACTGTCTTTGTCAATATATTTTCCAATACCTTGTTTGTGCTTTCTACTTGCTCGTTCGCCTGGGGGTGATAGGGGGTTGTCACTCTATGTTTGACCCCATATTTCTGCATCATCTTTCCTATCATGTGAGATGTGAACTGTGATCCTCCATCCAACATAAGAAAAGATTTCTTCAAAAAGAAATTATGCCTCTACTTGTTCTATTTCTCTTGTGACCGCTCTGGCTTCCACCCATTTAGTTACATAATTAGTGTAGACCAGGATGTAATATTTTTGATGAGAAGGTGGGTTGAAGGGTCCAACAAAATAAATGGCCCATTTTGCAAACGGTTCAAGGACTATCTGGGGCTGTAGGGGTATTTCATCTGCTTTCCCAGGTTGTCCCATATGTTGGTATCTATCACACCTTCGGACATAATCCCGGGCATCATGAAAGATGGAGGGCTAGTAATATCCCATTTGCAACACTTTGTGACCTGTTTAGAAATTGTCAGAAGAACCACAGTGTTTTTGAAAGCTTGTCGACGTTTCGGATCCACAACAGGATCCATCTTCAGGACAAAAAAGCCTGAGGAAAAATAAGAGAGGAACCCTAATAAATAATGATGAGGAGTGTGGGAAGCCTAAATTCGGCTAAGTGAAACCCTAGGTTTGAGAATAATTTTTAAAAATAGGTTTTTAATAGAGAGTTTGTTAATTAATAAATTAAGTGGTTTAATTTAATAATTTAGATGGTGTTAATATTATTATTAATTATTATGTTAATTATAGGTTAAATTAGGTTAAATTAGGTTAAATTAGGGTTAATTTATTGAGGTAGTATTAGTATTATTATTATTATTGTATTATATGTTGGTATTAAATAGGTTGGTCATGATTTAATTTTAATTACCCAATTGATGTTAGTGATTATTATGGTATTATGTTGGTTAGGGTTAAGTTAGGTTTAATTTGTAAAAAAGTAATAATATTATTAATAATGTGTGTTATAAGGATTTTAATAAGGTATGTTGGTATAAATTGGTTTTAATAAGGTTGGTTTTTAATAATCAAGTTATGTTAAGGTTTGGAAAAGGTAAGGGTGTAAGTTCTAGAGTCCTGAGAAAAAGGTTAGTAAGGTTTTCTTTTCCGAATGAGCGGGATCCAACTTTCACTAATCTCTAGGCCACTTTCTCTATTTAGGTTATCGGGGTTTTTGATGATTTCGATTGCTTCTCTAATTCATCTTTTAAGGAGATGGTCTTCTTTAGCTAAGATTTTGGTGTCTTCTAGGCGTATATAATGCTTAGTTCTTTTATCTACAAAATGTCCTCTACAGTGTCCATCATGTGCAACCTTCAATATCTCATAGATATTATCTTCTGCCACACAATGCCGAATATGTTGGCCAGCCCCTGTATGAAAGAGATATCCTGCCATCCATGAATATCGGGTACTCTGGTGAATAATCTTCCTTTTCTCCTTATATGACAGATGACGAGGCACCTTCCCTGAAGCAAGATAATTAGCAATATTTGCATACCACAGAGTGTTAGCAGATACTGCAAAAAGATGTTCATCTGGAAAATTATCTTCAATTGGTGTATTCTTACCCTCATGTTCTATCCTAGATAAGAAATCTACAACCACATTGTCCTTCCTTGGTTTATCTACTACAGTAATATCAAATTCCTGTAGTAGAAAGAGCCATCTTGTGATACGACCAAGGGTAACAGGTTTATTCATTAAATGCCTGATAGTTGCATGATAAGTATGCACAAAGGTAGGGTACTCGGTAATGTAGTGCCAGAATTTATTGATGGCGTAAATGATAGCAAGTAACTCTTTCTCAGTAACTGTGTAGTTTAATTCAGCAGGAGCCAAATTCTTATTAACATAGTAAACTGCGTATGGTATTTTGTCCTCTTGTTGTCCTAATACTGCACCAACCATTGTTTAGGAAGCATCCATATGAATATGGAAAGGTAATGCCTAGTCCAACCCTCTAAGGATCGGAGCACTACAAACCAATTCCTTAATTCTCGTAAAGGCTACATCGCAGTCCTTTGTCCACATAAAATCTGAATCTTTTGTTAGCAATTGAAAAAGTGGATGTGCTACTTTAGAAAAAATTTCTATAAAACGCCTGTAATAACCAGCACAACCAATAAAAATGTGTACCTGCATGGGCATTTTGGGTGTCGGGAAATGTTGAATTACCTTTGTCTTTGTTGGGTCCATCCGGATTCCTTCAGCTGAGAGAAAATGTCCCAGAACAATTCCTTCTTCCATCATCATATGGAATTTTGTCATACTCAGCGAGACACGTGCTTGTATACACCTTTCGAGAACTTTTTCTAAATTTTCCATCCCTTCAATAAATGAATCCCCATATCGAGTAAAGTCATCCATGTAGATTCCAACACTGTCATCTATCAAATCAGAGAAGATTCCCAAAATTTCCCTCTAGAATGTTGCAAGAGCATTACATAGGCCAAAAGGAAGGACCCGATATGTGAATGTTCCCCAGGGGCATGTGAAAGTGATTTTGTCCTAATCTTCATGAGCTATCTGGATCTGGTTATATCCCCTAAACCCATCTAGAAAAGAAAAAAAAAATCACCAGCCAATGTGTCCAAAACTTAATCAATAAATGGAAAAGTAAAATGATATTTCTGCATTGCCTTATTTAATTCTCGATAATCCATGCATATCCGCCATTTACCATTTTTATTAGGGACAATTACTAATGGAGAGACCCATTAGCTATCTGACATGGGGTAAATAAAACCTACGTCTAATAATTTATGAAGTTCTTCTTTCACAACATTTTTCAATGCGGGGTTCATCCTTCTATGAGGTTGTCTCACAGGGCGACAATCCTCCTTAATGTATATATGATGGGTACATGAATTAGCAGAAATCCCCTTCATATCTGTATAATCCCAGGTGAAGTCTTCTTTGTGTTTTCGAAGGACATCCACGAGTTGCTTCTTCTAGGATTTTGACAAGGTTGGATTAATATTAAGGGTTTTTCCTGGTTCTAGTTCCACTGGGACACTTTCACTGGTTGCATCAATGGGTAGCTCCTCTGATCCTTCTGTTGTTTCAATTGTTTCCTGAGTCTCGCAGCTTAGGATATATTCTAGGAATTGTTGATTTGTTTCAGAAATGGAGAAAGGATCATCCATGAAAGAGGTGATTACATCATCTTATGATTCTAATTTCAACTGAAGGGCTTGTCCAATAGTGAGGACTGGCCTTAATTCCTCATTTTCTGTTTCGGGCTCTTTCCTAGATAAAATTTTCTTTCTTCTTGATGGTTTTATGGATGGTTTTGGTTCTACAGGTGCGTATAACACTAATTTATTAATGGTGTGCCCATTGGAAATAACCATGTGCCCTGATCGGCACCCAATGTAAGCATTTGTAGTAGCCAGCCATGGTCTACCCAAAATCAAAGGGTGGCCGCCCACTGAAGATTGAGTCCTTGTAAGACCAGGAAATATATGGGATAGTGCCATGAATCCACTGAAATTGTTACATCTTATAACTTTCCTACAGGTTTGACTGTGGATCGGTATGCCAATTCCAATACTATAGGTGTATGTTTCAAGTTACGAAGACCTAATGCATGCATGGTTTTAGTGGTGATAACGTTGATGGTAGCACCCAAGTCTACCAGCACATTCAGAATCTGTACCCTATTAATTTGTACTATCAGAATTGGGTTCCCCGGATCTCCATACTTTTCAGGGATTGACTTTCCCGTCATGAAATCTGATAATTTTCCCATAACATGAATGGTAAGGGGGTCTTTGGATTTCTTTGTAGGTTTCTTTGAACAATATTCCCTAAGAGTATTTGTATATATTGGCACATCCTTCATAGCTTGTAACAAGGGAATTTTAACAAATAAGTTCTGCAATTTTCCTAATAAATCAAATTCAACTTGAGGGCTTGATTTACTCAAAGTTAGTCTCTCTGGGTAAGGTGGTTCAKATTGATGTTGTTTTACAGGAGGTGCCTRGTTTCTATCAGTTTGTTTTGGCTCTTTATTAATTGGTTCTGATTCCTTGCCTTCACTATCGAGTTTTTAAATGGTAACTGGAGGGGTTTGAACATTAATTGTCCACCTTGATCATAGATTCATTTCATATAACTCTGTAGTGGAAATGTTATATGAAGGTAGGTTAAGAATGTCAGTTTGATGAGCTCCCTTGCTATTAGGATTCGGATCAGGTTGGATTGGGAGCTGAGGATGGGCAGGTTGATTACCCGGAGGCACATTAGAGGGAATTTGGAGTTGTTGTTGTGGCATTGGTTGAGGAAGCTTCCCAGGAGGGGATCCTCACCAAGTTGGGGCCCATGGGGAGCTCAAACCTTCTTGAGGGTTCCACTGCTGCCAAGGTGGAAACTGGTATTGTGGCCACATGGAAGGATAGGGCATGGACTAAGGATTCATATTAGAATTATTGAAATATTGAGATGGGTCTGAGTACATACCTTGATTTCCCATCGGTAGTCGAGGCTGCCATGGTTTTCTAGACCCCATGAGGTACAGTTGTTCCATGTATTTTCCCGTCAATTGAAATATTTCTTTCAGGCCTGGAAGGGAGGGGCATGAGCTTGTTGCATGATTTAGCTCACATATTATACATTCCTCTATGGATTTTAGTGGACATTCCCTCTCTGGATTATTCTTTCTACACATCAGGTAGAATATAGCCATAGTCCTATCCAATTCAAGCTGCTTCTTTTTTACTTGCATCATATCTATCTATGTCGATAGGGTGCGGAGGATATCCATTCTCAGATTGTCTAGCAGGTTTCCAATTTCTTCTTTCGTAACACCTCTGCCAGACCCTTTTACTGAGTGAATTCTATGTTTGTTTCTTGCAAGCCCTCTTGAGCACTGAATGCATAATTCACAGATACCTTCAAAGCTTTCCTTAGAGATGTCTCTCTTTCCCACAATGTTCAATAGTTCCATTGAGTCCTCACAGAAATATCAAAGGAGGATGATTTTTAGAATTTCCTTATCCAGGTCAGAGTGGCCCAACCTCTGTAAGGTGTACTTGAATCGTTCCACACAATTTTCCAAACTCTTGTCTTCTTTTTGTGCGAACTTGAAAAGTTCCTCCTTAATGTTTTGGGATTTACAGTAGTCCTGGTATTTTTCTAGAAAAGTTGTCTGCATATCATCCCATGTGGAAATAGAGCTTCCTCCAAGGCCCATGAACCATCGCAGAGCCGTTCCTATTAATGTAGAAGGAAAAAATTTTAACTTTTGGGCCTTCGTCGTGTAGTCATACCCTCGGCACACTATATCAAATTCGAATAGAAATGTGTCGAGATATTCTGAGACATGCCCATGAAGTTTGGTAAGGATGCTAATGGAATAGGCTTTGTGGGCACACCATCTCCCAGATCTCCGATTGGAAACTCAATAGTGGAGGTTGTGGGAGCCATAAATATCTTCCAATAACCATTGGGTATTTCACCGGGCTCTGTAGGAGATGGCTGAGGCTTCCTTACCCCTTGGATCCAAGTCTCTTTAGTAGCACTTCCTCGGTCTCTTGGTGATGCAAATACTCCTTCGATCCCTTCTCCTGCATCCTGATGACTTGATCCCTTGGCTACAACCTCCTCTCCCTTGCTGGAGTGGTCTGACTCTATCGATGTTATACTTGTGACCTCTTCCCCCTCTATTACCAACATAAGATTTCCCTAGTCAGGTATGCTACTATATGTTTCTTCAACTGCTAGAGGGACCCGTTGTGTCGTATCACCCAAGAATGTTATAGACAGCACTGGTTGATCTACTGATTGTCCCTTGGACTTCACTCTTCGTGCCCTTGGTCTCACGGTTGCGCGAGACGATTTTTCTGACTCAGCCTTTGCTATAATCTGTTGGATGTAGGTATTTCTTCCCAAATTTGGTCCTCCCTTCTTTGGGGCTTTCCCTCTGCCCCCGTTATTCGGTTATTTGTTCATAAAAGTGTTGGTATGATGGAGGGTCTTGGCATGAACCTACAATGCTTTAGTCTTGAAGTAAGGTGTCAAAGGAACATTCCTTCCTCAAGACAAAAGATCTTATGAAAAGAAAGGCAGCTAAAAAAACAAGAATCTAAGGTTTAGGGCCCAGAGCAGGGTGTCAAAGGACTCTTCTGTCCCCTGGAAAAGAACCAGGAACAAACACACACCACGAAAAGACCTAATATTTTTCAAATCTGAATCAGGGCATCAAAATATTCCTCCCTCCCTAGGGTAAATGCTAGGGTTTCCAAAAAAAAAAAAACACAAGGTTTTGAGAGAGGTAAATCTAACTCAGGGTCTAGAGTAGGGCGTCAAAAGAATCCTCCCTCCCCAGGAAAAGAGATTGGCAGAAAAAAAATGAAAAAGAAAAAAAATAAAAACAAGCGGAAAGAACACTTACACTCAGGACCTGAAGCAAAGTGAGAAAAACTCGTTCTCTCCCCAGGACGAGATATTGACCCTCTGGTTGGTCCAGATCATTGTCTTGCACCTTGTTAGCCTCCCCGACAATGGCGCCAAAATGTTGGTGTCCAGGTATGAATGATTTATTCACCCTTTTTCCTACATTAATTTATCAATATGGATTCATATCCTTTCAAGGAAACGCGCAAGGTATATGCAGGGGCAAGGGCACAATCCGTTATGCCCAAGGGTTCATGATTAAGATTCAAAACATTGCTATAAAATTGGATTAATTACAACTTCTGAAAAGCAATCATAAGAATCAAAACACTGTAACAGCAAGCATAAACTGATAAATAACACACAGAGAAAGATGCAGCACCTGATCAGAAGAGTGGGCCCATCTCTCTAATTAGGGATATGTTAGTCACAGCGAAGATAAAGATAGAAAAATAGATAATGTTTTATAAATCTGAAAAGGGTTATTACAATCTCAATGGGGAGATCCCCAATCACAGGAATAAATTGTCTTTTATACATGGAGAGGGAGAACAACCTCTTTCCCAAAAACATGGTAACCGTATCCCCAAAAATATACATTAGTCGGAACGACACCAATACCAGATAAACAAAATCAACGATATGCCCAAGATGGTTCATGGATCTGTGACTCCAGCTGTGTGGCCTCCTTATGACTTGGTTTTTGTTGTGAATAGCGGATCTACTGGAGAATGCAGCCTTGGTCCTATCCTCTAGAAGCTGTGGTCAAACATTTGTTTTAGTGTTGCGAATAGGAAAAACTTTGGGACTTTATTTCATTAATAAAATATTCCAATAGACAAGGTAGGGGTACTTACCTTATATGTTTAGCATAGTAAACATAGGTAAATATGTGCAAAAAGGTCAAAAAGGTAATGGAAATGCAATAGAAAGATAGCCCAATTTGGTGCCCAATAGTGTCCAGAAGGAATCTTTGTGCTTTGTTGCAACCTTATCGACCTGCTTCTGTTGGATAGAAGGTGCAGGGGGTGAGGATGTAGTGGTTTCAGTTTACTTTTGTTCCCCTTTTGAACAGCTTGTGAAGAAGCTGAATTTTGTAGTATGAGATACTACCTTGCGACACTTTTTAGGTGGAACAATAGTTGGAACTACCTCTGGTATTCTATAGAGATGACCCCCCAAAGTAACAATGACATTACGAGGTCGAGACTCATAAAAAGCATGGTGTCTCCACATATATGGTTTGCCCAAGAGAACATCATAGACATCCAGTGGGGAAACATCACATAATACCTCATCCTTCAAGGGTTGGATGTCGTATGACAATCGACACTGTTGGCTGACATGGAGATCTCATCCTTGTCGAAGCCACCTGATGTTGTATGGCTGCAGGTGTGGTGTTTTTGATAATCCCAATTGTTTGACGACCTCTACTGAGATGAGGTTTTTTTGGCTTCCACTATCAACAATAAAATGCAGCGGTTTCCCCTTCACCCACATCTATGAATGAAAAAGGAGCCCCCCCTCTTCTGAATCTGTTGGTTCTTCTGGTTGAATTGCTTTAATCACGACAATAGCAGTGGAGTCTGCGTCGATGATCTTTCTTTTACCAGTATTTTCAAAATCAGATTTTGAATCAAGATTTGGCACCTTGCCTTTGATCTCAGCCACCAATGACTATTTTGAGCGACATTCATCGATGTTGTGCCTAGGTATTTTCTGGAAATCACACCATTTTTCGATGTCATTCTTTGTCTTCCCGTGACCCTTCTTTTTCGGTGGCTTGGACTGGTTTTCAGGAGACTGTTTGTTAGGGATATCTTTTTCATACTTTGTTTGTTGTGGATTTGCAGACCTGAACTCCCATTTGTTCTGGTGCTTAAATTTTTTCTTGATTTTAACAACATATCGATAGGCAGCACCAAGTAGTGTTTTTGACAATCCCAATTGTTTGACGACCTTTGCTCAGATGAGGTTTTTCTAGCTTTTGCTATCAACAATAAAATGTAGTGGGTTCCCCTTCACCCACATCTGTGAATGAAAAAGGAGCTCCCCCTCTTCTAAATCTGTTGGTTCTTCTAGTTGAATTGCTTCGGTCACAACAATAGCAGTGGGGTCTGCGTCGATGATCTTTCTTTTACCAGTATTTTCAGAATCAGATTTTGAATTAGGTTTTGGCTCCTTGCCTTTTATCTCAGCCACCAATGACTATTTTGAGCGACATTCATCGGTGTTGTGCCAAGGGATTTTGTGGAAATCACACCATTTTTCGATGTCATTCTTTGTCTTCCCGTGACCCTTCTTTTCCCATGGCTTGGACTGGTTTTCGGGAGACTGTTTATTAGGGATATCTTTGTCATACTTTGGTTGTTGTGTATTTGCAGACCCAAACTCCCATTTGTTCTGGTGCTTAAATTTTTGCTTGATTTTAACAGCATATCGATAGGCAGCACCAAGTGATGAGATGTCTAGAAAATCCATTTCAGTCTGGATGTATCTGTGTAGAGCCCCACGGTATTTCAGAACCAAATGTCACTCGAAGTCTTTGATACCCAGCTTGGTGCACAAGGTATGGAAGGTATTGGTGAACTCTGGAACTGCTTGGCCCCTCTCTTGCTGCAGTGTGGTCCATCTCATGTACTGGTCCTCATAGTTGCCAATAAGGTAATATTGTTCCTTTACCGCATCCAGAAAAGAATCCTAAGTGGGATCAACCCCATATATTGCAGACTCCTTTGTGGAACTTTTCTCCCAGTAAGATTCCCACCAATGTTTGACATGAGGGAGATATTTAAGGAGTGTGAAGGTGATCTTTTCTTTATCGGAAAAATTGTGAACAGAGAAATAACCTTCTAGCAAAGTTAACCAGTTTTCTAGGGCTTTTGCATCTATCTATCCTTCAAATACAGGAATATCAAATTTAACTTGTACATTGAAAGGAGAGGTTACTACAAAGTGGCCACTTGATGAAGATGCACCTGATGCTATCGGTAGGCATTGAAGGATGTGGGAAAAATTCTCCATCATTTCATCCTTCTGTCGCTTGAGAGCTTTCTCAAGCAATAGATTGATAAGACCGGTTGCTCCGTCGTTTTTCTTTTCTTCCGCCATTGAGGGTTTCTTTGGTGTGCGAGAGTGAATCTCTTCAAGAGAGACAATCTTGAGACCCAACTTTCTATAATCGGACCTCGTTGGGGACATGCACTGAAAAAATAATCAAGAGTAGCCTGCTCTGATACCATTGATCCGGATTATTTTCGGCACGAAATGAGATCGGAGATATCATAAAGAAATGCACAAAGATATCGTAGATATTCAATAATATAACAGAAATGTATCAGATATGCAACCATAAAAACAGATATACAATAATACATGATTTCTATTAATGAAAGAAATGTATAGAGATTGAAAAAATACAGAGTGAAAGACTCGCTAGAATGGTGGCAGCTTATCTCTGAGAAGAGATGTGATGGCTACTCGCATTCGCAAGAAGATGATTACAATGAGGCTATGAAGGCCTTTTTACAATAAATGGGAATGTCAAAAGTCTTCGACATCCAAAAACCTAACCCTAGGAGATGAAGCGCCAAAATTCATGTGGGCCCCGTTTGGGTAAGTTAGTACATCAACTTCCCAGGGTCGTAACTTTTGCATGCGATCTTCGTTTTAGGCGTATGATAGCTCGTTGGAAAGGTGTCATAGAGGAGATTCATTTTGGGGGATCAATTATTCCTTTGACTATCATTGAGAACATTTATCTTGAAAATAATTCATTTAGGCCCTCAAAATGGCCCCGAAAGTTAAAACCTACTAAAAATAGTAAATTGCCAAAATTGCTAGAAAGTTGTTTTGAGCAAGTTGGAAAAGGTGGGTGGCCACTGATATCCACCTAGATCATGTTTCTTTAGTTGTATTATGATTTCATGAGTCCAATGAAGGAAATGGTTCATCAATATAAGTTCCATTTATCATTTTATTACAAGTTGCAACTCCCCTTAATGTGTCCTCATTCTAAGGTTGGATAATGTCATAATAGCACATGAGTCAAATGAGTAGGGTTTGATAATGTAATGATACGATTATGGAGTGTACAAGTAGATAAATGCATAACTTTATATGTTGTTATTGCATACAGGATATTATTTATTATTCTCTCCAAAACTATTATTAATGTACTTCTTATCATCAAGCTTCCATAATTGTGCATTCTTGGTGTGAGTTTATTAATGCCTCATATGTTGTTATCAGACTTCCATAAGGGTCCATTCTTGGTGTGAGTTTTTTATTCTTGTATATTGTTATTGGACTTCCATAATGGTGTATTCTTGGCATGATTAAGACACTTACATGTAGATATACGATATGCTATAGCATATGCAAGATCAAAAACTTGGTTTACATTGCTCCTACAAGAGCATTGATCCTATTAAATACTAAAGATAGAAGAGACTTAAATAAGGGAGGTATACATAAGAACTAGGTGCTTAAAATTCATATGAAATTATGTTCCCAATACTCATAGCTTCTCACGAAATGAATATTGTACCAAAGAATTAAAAAATGAAGGATGCGAGAATAGTGGCTAGTTGTTACTCATGAAATGAATATTGTACCAAAGAATTAAAAAATGAAGGATGCGAGAATAGTGGCCAGCTGTTAGGCTAAGAAGGTTTGATATTTAAGAATACATTACATAGGGATTTTAAGACTTGGCCTTATTCAAATATAAAATTATGTGGGAGTATATGAAGTTTAATTCAGTACAAATTAGTCAAATTTAAGATGAGATTGTTGGACAATTGGTTATGTTCATGAAACAAACATGTCGAGACAATGAGTACAATTTTTTTGAGAAAGGTTTTATTCTTGTCCTAAGGTTTCATTCTATAAATTGGTGTGTTATTATGATGATAGTATTTCTTTTATGTTTATGTATTTGAAATTTTTAATGATAATGGGATGAGCATGCTTATTATTGTTATTGTTTTTGTTAGGTTACCATTGTTATGATGGTTTTTTGGTAGGTTCCTATAGGTATGATGGTGAATGGATAATGGTATAATGGTGAAAATTTTAACTTTCCCTTACATTGGGAAATGCACAAGAAGTAATAAAATCATTTTTGAAATAGGAAATTTCATACTTTTAAAATTTTCTTTGTTGGTAATGAAAAACATTATTATTCTTATTGATTGACTTTTATGTGCCTATGATTATTTGGGTAACTTGGGCATGCCAAAATAAAATAGTGTTAGACTCATTCATTATTGATGCAAGAGCATTTTTACTCCAAAATAACCTAGTTTGACTAGACCTACAGGGGTCTTTGAAATATTGTATTTTCCTATGTGTTACTGGAATTCTAGAAGAATTGCAAAAGATAGAGATTGTTAAGTTTGAGATTGATTAATATGTGATGCAGGAGCATCTCTCCACGTCAGCCAGCCAGCCACGTTAGCGGTTTCAAATCGTGTGCTGAAGAGACGTGCAACCCTCATTTTCAAATTGAATTTGAATGAATGTAATTAAATGTTTTAGGTTGTTGAGCCGTGAGGCGGTGCTTTGCACAGGCATAGAAGTAGGTAGGCCTTAAATGTTGAAGGTTGAGATCTAGGTCCAGATTGTGGACTAGACAACCCATTCAATGTAATTGAATAGGGTAGGTGAGGTTCGAGGGAAGCGCTCTAAGAGCCCCCTCATGTAAAATTTCTTGGGATGGTATCTCATTTTGGTAATTCGAGAGAGCAGAAGAGAAAGAGATGAGACTCTGTTAAAGTCTGAGCTCGAGAACACCCTTGTAAATAGGCATTTGCCATTAATACAAAACAATAGTTTTTCCTGCAAAAATTTCTGTATTGAATGAATGTCTTTTGAGTGTTCATGCATTTGTGTTATATTTATGATGTAGATGTATGTTGTAGTTTTGCATTTATAGGGATTTGTTTGATTTTTAGGCTTGAGACGTTCTTTGTGGTTTCATGCCAGGAGGGCGTGACAAAGTACTGCGGTCTCTGAATACCAGTGCACAAAAGCACTTCTGAACTCTATGGATTCAGACAAAGACATGTCGAGGCACAAGAGCTGAAATCATCAACTTGGAGAAGGTATTTGAGGTTGTTGAACACCTCAGGAGGCAAGGTTGTGTAGGTGAGACACAGTTGTAGATAGAAACTCTCTTTAAGTTTTGTAAAGCTATGCCAGGTGGGCATTGAGCAGGTGCAAGGAGTGCACAAAGGAAGAACTCTGTTGTGAGTTTAACAAAAGTTAGAATCACTGAGGATTCTAGACACTCTACCAGGTGGGCATAGAGTAGGTGCAAGAGTGCACAGAGGAAGAACTTTGTTGTGAGTTCAGAAGGAGACAGAAGCTATGAGGAGTTCTGTACAACTCTGTCAGGAGGGCATTGAGTCAGTGTGCAGATAGGCACGGGAAGAGGACTCTGTTGAGTTCTGTAAATTTGAAGAAGAATCCACTGAAGGATCTTCGTAGGGTTGTTGAACACCTTGAAACACTTAAAAAGAGGTTTCTTGAGTGTAGGATAGCCAAGAGGGCATCCAAGTTCTCCATCTGAAGGAGAAGGGAAAAAGGATTTATTTCCTTAGAGGTCTGAGTCTCAGAGAAGCTTATAAGGAGTAGCACACTATGTGCAAAGACTTTGCAGGAGCGCAGAAGTCGCAGAATCCTTCAAGGATTCGGGAGAAAAGCTCTGGAGGGATAGCATTTTTATACGCATAGGCGAGACTCAAGGTGAAGAGTTTGCATAGGGAAAATAATCAAAGGTCAAAGCCTTTGAGAATTTAGAAATTATTCTAAGTCTGGGAAGAAAAGCGCAAATCTCGAGAGGAGCAACAGTTGTCGTCGGATTAAGCCAAAGAGATCTGGACCGTTGAAGATTTCACGTCTAGGGAGCAGCAGGAGGAACGCAAGAGCAGAAGAGATTTTGAGTCGTTGGATCTCACTCAGAATAGCTGATAGCCGTCAAATATGTCGAGAGGAGCTCGAGGTTTAAACACTCATAAGCAGAGTGAAAGTCTCGATAAGGGGTTGTATTGGGATTTCAGCATTCGAGAGTTTGGGAGTTCTGAGGATGAAAGTCTGAGCACTCAACCTCAGAAATCATGAAACTACGAAATAGATCTAAGTAATCCATCTGCGGGAGGATACGTGTCATGAAATAATCCATTTCATAGATTCAGGCACCGGGACTCATAGAGGTGAGCATATTGACTTCGCATCTGGCGAAGTCCCAAAAGGATCAGAGCCATCCATCCAGAGGAGGACAGGTATCGCGAGATCGCCCATATCGAGGATTCAGACATCTGGAGTCATAGAGGGAATTCTTTCCACTTCACGAGTGGCGAAGTCGCGAGAGGATCAGGACCATCCGTTTGAGGAGGATAGGTGGCAGAGATCGAAGGATCGACGGAGGTGTCGAAGAAGTCTGAGTGTAGGCTTCATGAACTTGGAGGTTCGCTGTTAAGGTCCTAACCCGCACATAGGTAGATTAATGTATTCGGATGTAATAAAGGTCAATATTA
>JZKD02S1961195.1:85581-96054 GCA_000966675.3 Picea glauca
CTGTGAGTTACCTTACGCTCTGATACCAGTTGTTAGAAAAACAGGACCGCGGAGCAATAAAATAAAACAAATGTGGAAACAAAACACAGAAGATACACAATACAAGAGAGACACAAATTTACGTGGTTCACCCAATGTGGGCTACATCCACCAGAGAAATTGCCAGGTCCTTTCTTTATTATTATCCAGCAAAATGAAGGGATACAACTTACAGCAAAACCCGTTGTAACTTCCTCTTCTTTCTCTCACAGTCTCCTCTCTCAGAATACAATACTCACCAACATACATAGCCGCAATACATTTCCCTCATAAAAAAGGGTTTCCTTCTAGGGAAAAAAACCCTAACATAATCTCTATCGTTAGATTTGCGACCTTATAATGAACGGTCCATATTTACAATGAAATTACAATATACTTTTACAAGGCAATTTTTGCTTCGGGGGCTTCACCCCCAAACCCCTGTTGGGGGCCCGCCTGCCCCTAGACCCCCTATCCGGGGGGATAGCCCCCCCCCCATACCCCGCAGAAGGGGTACCCCCCCTCTGCACTCCCCATGTGGAAGAGTGTACATACTTATAGGGTGTAAATACTTCATGGGGTATAAACACGGCTGAAAGTAAAAGACCTCTAAATCAGGAAGATAATCAAGCTCCACAACCAACAAGATGATGAGCAAAGCAGAAATAGATGAAGAGCTCATTGATATAAGGGCGGAGATAGAAAAGATTGCATTGTATATGCAGTAGAATGCCATATCGAGATGGATATATGAATGGTTGATGAGGAAGGCGAAAGCAAAATGGCCATTCAAGGAGTAGATGGCTAGAAGACAGCGTAGGCTATTGAGAAGATGGTTGAGGCATACTGAAAACCTCAATGGACTAGAGAAGATGGTTCAAATATGTGAACCAGAGACTAGGAGAAGCCTCAGTAGTGAGGATCAATTGGTATCAACTGAAGATCTCAAGGATTGTCAAGAAGACAGTCAGGAAATTCCCAATTGCCAGGAGGGCAAAGAGTTGAGATCGTTGTGGGATCTCACAGACTGTCATGAGGACAGCTTGGGAATTTCACATTGCCAGGAGGGAAATGATATGAGGTCACTACGGGATCTCATGGACTGCCAGGAGGGTAGCAAGAAAATCCCAATTTGTTAGGTGGGAATGGGAATAGAGATGGGACTATCTGAAAGTCTCATGGACTCGGAGGTGAGTTCGACTCAGCAAGGGGTGCTGATGAAGATGGGATCAGTTGATCTCATAGTCTTCCAGGAGGGCAGCGAAGAAATCCCAAATTTCTAGGTGGGCATGGATGAGCAGATGAGACTATCTGAGGGCCTCATAAATTCAGAGGTGAGTTTGGATCAGCATATGCAGCTGACAGAAGAGGAGGATCTGAGGAGCCTTCTAATGATTGGGGGAATTGGGATATTCCTACCATTTGCCCAAGAGGAGGCAGAAATCTGTGTTGCGGATGTTGAGGCAGCAACAGCAGAAGAAGGACAACTAGCTAAGACTATCAGAGAAGCATTGGAGTAGATATTTGAGACTGCCCAAGCAGAAGAAGAATATGAGCATTCTGAGGAGTGGCTCAATGCTTTCAGCCAGGAAGCTAAAAAGACTGCAGCATTTGAGCTTGCAGAAGTAGAAGAAGAAGAGGTAGATGGCATGATTTTTGTTGATCTGTGTGAACATATTGAAGCCTTGGAGAGAAGGGTGATAGTGCATGGCATGCACATCCAACAAGTGAGGTTGGAAACAGATGAAGAGGATGGCATGGGAGATCATAGTGAACTGCCCATTTGCAGCAAAATTTTGTAGCCGAGGAGACTGCAAGAACAGAGCCAGCCATTGGAGCAGCTGGATGAGGTGATCGACGAGACCAGGAGGTTGATGGTAGAGTCGGCAGAGACTTCCAGCAAGGAGGAGTTGGGAAAAAAAGTAGCAGCAACAACGCAGGAGTAGCAACAACAACAACAACAACAACAGGGAGATGGAGCAGATGAACAGCTCCAGAAATTTGTTTGGGATCCAGAAGGATTTCCATAGTTCAGAGTGGAAGCTCATGATAAGGAGCTCATGAATTTTTATAGATGAGGAGTATGATGCAGGAGAATCTCTCCACGTCATCCAGCTATCCATCTAGCCACATCAACGGTTTCAAATCACGTGATGAAGAGAGGCACAGCCCTCGTTTTCAAATTGAATTTGAATGAATGTAATTAAATGTTTTAGGTTGTTGAGCTGTGACGTCATGCTTTGCATAGGAATAGAATTAGGTAGGCTTTAAATGTTGAAGGTTGAGATCTAGGTCCATATTGTGGACTAGATAGCCCATTCAATGTAATTGAATAGGGTAGGTGAGGTTGGAGGGAAGCACTCTAAGAGCCCCCTCATGTAAAGTATCTTGGGATGGTATCTCATTTTGGTAAGTTGAGAGATAAAAAGAGCAAGAGCCGAGACTCTGTTAAAGTCTGAGCTCGAGAACACCCTTGTAAACAGGCATTTGCCATTAATACAAAACAACAGTTTTTCCTGCAAAAATTTATGTATTGAATGAATGTATTTTGAGTGTTCATGCCTTTGTTTTCTATTTATGTTGTAGATGTATGTTGTAGGTTTGAATTTATAGGGATTTGTTTGATTTTTAAGCTTGAGAGGTTCTTTGTGGTTTCATTATAGGAGGGCATGACAGAGTATTGCAGTCTCTGAATACCGGTGCACAAAAGCACTTATGAACTTTGCAGATTCAGACAAAGACATGTCGAGGCACAAGAGCTAAAATCATCAACTCGGGGAAGGTCTTTGAGGTTGTTGAACACCTTAGAAGGCAAGGATATGTAGGTGAGACACAGTTGCAGACAGAAACTCTCTTTGAGTTCTGTAAAGCTCTGCCAGGTGGGCATTAAGCAGGTGCAAGGAGTGCACAAAGGAAGAACTTTGTTGTGAGTTCAACAAAAGTCAGAATCAATGAGGATTCTAGACACTCTGCCAGGTGGGCATCGATCAGGTGCAAGAGTGCATAGAGGAAGAACTATGTTGTGAGTTTAGAAGGAGACAGAAGCTCTGAGGAGTTTTGTACAACTCTGCCAGGAGGGCATTGAGTCAGTGTGTAGACAGACATAAGAAGAGGACTCTATTGAGTTCTGTAAATTTGAAGAAGAATCCACTAAAGGATCTTCACAGGGTTGTTGAACACCCTGAAACACTCAGCAAGAGGTTTCTTGAGTGAAGGATAGCCAAGAGGGCATCCAAGTTCTCCATCTGAAGGAGAAGGGAAAAAGGATTTATTTCCTTAGAGGTATGAGTCTCAGAGAAGCTCAGAAGGAGTAGAACTTTGTGTGCAAAGACTTTGCAGGAGGGCAGAAGTCACAAAATCCTTCAATGATTCAAGAGCAAAGCTCTGGAGGGATAGCATTTTTATATGCCCAGGCAAGACTCAAGGTGAAGAGTTCACAGAGGAAAAATAAGCAAAGGTCGAAGCCTTTGAGAATTCAAAAATTCTTCTAAGTCTGGGAAGAAAAGTGTGAAGCTCGGGAGGAGCAACAGTTTCCCTCGGATTAAGCTGAAGAGATCTGGACCATTGAAGATTTCACATCCAGGGAGAAGAAGGAGGAATGTAAGAGCCGAAGAGATCTTGAGTCATTGGATCTCGCTCAGAATAGTCGACAGCCATCAAATCTGTCGAGAGGAGCTCGAGATTTAAACCCTCGTAAGCAGAGTGAAAGTTGCGAGAAGGGGTTGTATCAGGATTTCGGCATTCGGGAGTTCGGGAGTCCTGAGGACGAAATTCCAAGCACTCGACCTCGGAAATCATGAAACTGTGAAATAGATCTGAGTCGTCCATCTGTGGGAGGATGCGTGTCGCGAAATCGTCCATTTCAGAGATTCGGGCACCAGGACTCATAGAGGTGATCATCTTGACTTCGCATCTGGCGAAGTCCCGAAAGGATTGGAGCCATCCATCCAGAAGAGGATAGGTGTCACGAGATCGCCCATATCAGGAATTTGGACATATGGAGTCATAGAGGGAAGTCTTTCCACTTCACGAGTGGCGAAGTTGCGAGAGGATCAGGATCGTCCGTATGAGGAGGATAGGTGGCAGTGATCGAAGGATCAGAAGAAGTGTCGAAGAAGCCTGAGTGTAGGCTTCATGAACTTAGAGGTTCGCAAGGTGAGAGCCCAGGATTTGCGTGCTCCAACTCGCAAAGTTGCGAAATCACGAGGAGTAAGGACAGTCGTTGGATCCAGGTCGAGGGAGGACCGTTGGATCAGAGCCTCATCGCGCATAACATGCATTCAGAGGTTTGGAGGTTGAGAGGACCTCGTCTTGACTGTAGAAGTCACGAAGTGCCAAGAGCCGAGGCACAATTGTGGACACATGGAAGAACCACAAGGTGGGGCCCGCATGGTTGACAAGTGGACACGCGTCACCTAGAAAAAGGAGTCAACACTTCATTGATTTCTCGCATCTCAGGGATTCATGGGATAAGAGCATGAAGGCTAGATGCTTCAACCTGTGAGGTTGCGAATAGCGAAAAGCATCAAGGGAGGAGTCAACTTGGCATTGACTTATCACGCCTCGAGAGATAGCAACAGGAGGGCACGAGAGTTCAACCCAAGAACTCAAGAGGAGATGGTATTTGATCCCTAGCCTACGATTACATGTGGGGGGTGCCAACAAGAAAAGGATCCATACCCGTATCGCCATCTCAGGTATCGGGAGTTGGAAAAGAGGAGTCGAGGGTCTTTGACTCACGAACTTGCGAGATCACAAGTTGTGAAAAGTACTTTGGTTTAAGCCCTTGGTCATAGAATTGTGGTCACTTGGGAAGAAAGGGGCTCGCACCTGGTGCCGTTCGGACAGGGGAGTTTTCGAAAAGGACCTATGGATCGATTGAATTAAGATTCCAGCAAGGAATCGAAAGAGCCGCTTTGGATCATAAAAGAAATTGAACGATCCTTAGACCGGGAGGTCATGTAGAGACTCTGTCAAGGCAGAGGTGCTAGCTGCGTCAACTAGTATCAAAGCTCAAATCTTGTCTGTATATTTCAGGCAAGGGAAGTTGGAGGTGAAGGAGCACTCTGATACACATCAATTCTTATCAGAGCTTGAATCTTATCTGTATATTTCAGACAGGAGGAGCAAGAAGGAGACAGAGTGTTGAAAATATGTAAGGATTGTTTGCAAGTAGGCAACAATCCATAGACAGTCAAGAGGACTATGGAAGAGGGTGGAGACACTCAGGATCAAGGTGACAACAACAGGTTTTCCAGGAGGATAGTCAGGGACAGCAAGATGTCTATTGAAGGCAGTAGATATGTTGGAAGAAAAAACCCAGAGCTAATGAACAAAGAAGAAATAGATGAAGAGCTCATTGATATAAGTGCGGAGATAGAAAAGCTTGCATTGGGGATGCAACAGAATGCCAAGTCGAGATGGGTATATGAATGGCCCATGAGGAAGGTGAAAGAAAAATGGCCAATCGAGGAGTTGATGGCTAGAAGACAACCTAGGTTGTTGAGAAGATGGTTGAGGCATACCGAAAACCTCAATGGACTAGAGAAGATGGTTCAGATATGTGAACCAGGGACTAGGAGAAGCCTCAGTAGTGAGGATGAATTGGGATCAGCTGAAGATCTCAAGGATTGTCAAGAAGATAATCATGAAATTCCCAATTGCCAGGAGGGAAAAGAGTTGAGATCACTACGGGATCTCATAAACTGTCATGAGGACAGCCTAGGAATTTCACATTGCCAGGAGGGCAATTATATGAGGTCACTGTGGGATCTCATGGACTGCCAGGAGCGTAGCAGGAAAATCCCAATTTGCCAAGTGAGCATGGGAATAGATATGGGACTATCTGAAAGTCTCATGGACTCGGAGGTGAGTTCGACTCAGTAAGGGGTCTTGATGAAGATGGGATCAGTTGATCTCCTAATCTGCCAGGAGGGCAGCGAAGAAATCTGAACTTGCCAGGTGGGCAGGGATGAGTAGATGAGACTATCTGAGGGCCTCATAAATTCAGAGGTGAGTTTGGATCAACAAATCTAGTTGATATAAGAGGAGGATCTGAGGAGCCTTCTAATGATTGGGGGAATTTGGATATTCCTACCATTTGCCCAAGAGGAGGCATAAATCTATGTTGCAGATGTTGAGGTAGCAATAGCAGAAGAAGGACAGCTAGCTGAGACTGTCATAGAAGAATTGGAGAAGATATTTGAGACTTCCCAAGTAGAAGAAGAAGATGAGCATTCTGAGGAGTGGCTCAATGCTTTCATCTAGGAAGCTGAAAAGACTGTAGCATTTGATCTTCCAAAAGCGGAAGAAGAAGAGGAAGACAACATGAGTTTTGTTGATATGTGTGAACAGATTGAATCCTTGGAGAGAAGTTTGATAGTGCAGGGCATGCACATCCAACAAGTGAGGTTGGAAATATATGAAGAGGATGGCATGGGAGATCATAGTGAACTACCCATTTGCAGAAAAATTTTGCAGCCGAGGAGACTGCAAGAACAGAGCCAACCATTGGAGTAGCTAGAAAAGGTGATTGATGAGATCAAGAGGCTGATGGTAGAGTCAGCAGAGACTACCAGCAAGGAGGAGCTGGGCAGAAAAGTAGCAGTAGTAGTGCAGGAGCAGGAGCAGCAACAACAACAGGGATATGAAGCAGATGAATAGCTCCAAAAATTTGTTTGGGATCCAGGAGGATTTCCACAGCTTAGAGTGGAATCTCATGAGCAGGAACTCATGAATTTTTGCAGATAAGGAGTATGATGCAGGAGCATCTCTCCACATCAGCCAGCTAGCCACGTCAGCGGTTTCAAATCACGTGCTAAAGAGAGGCACAGCCCTCGTTTTCAAATTGAATTTGAATGAATGTAATTAAATGTTTTAAGTTGTTGAGTTGTGAGTTCATGCTTTTCACAGGCATAGAAGTAGGTAGGCCTTAAATGTTTAAGGTTGAGATTTAGGTCCAGATTGTGGACTAGACAGCCCATTCAATGTAATTGAATAGGGTAGGTGAGGTTGGAGGGAAGTTCTCTAAGAGCCCCCTCATGTAAAGTATCTTGGGATGGTATCTCATTTTGGTAAGTCGAGAGAGAAGAAGAGAAAGAGATGAGACTCTGTTAAAGTTTGAGCTTGAGAACACCCTTGTAAACAGGCATTTACCATTAATACAAAACAACAGTTTTTCCTGCAAACATTTATGTATTGAATGAATGTTTTTTGAGTGTTCATGCCTTTGTGTTATATTTATGCAGTATATGTATGTTGTAGGTTTTCATTTATAGGGAGTTGTTTGATTTTTAGGCTTGAGAGGTTCTTTGTGGTTTCATGCCAGGAGGGCGTGATAGAGTACTGCGGTCTCTGAATACGAGTGCACAGAAGCACTTCTAAACTCTGCGGATTCAGACAAAGACGTGCCAAGGCACAAGAGCTAAAATTATCAACTCGAGGAAGGTATTTGAGGTTGCTTAACACCTCAAGAGGAAAGGCTGTGTAGGTGAGACACAGTTGTAGACATAAACTCTCTTTGAGTTCTGTAAAGCTCTGCCAGGTGGGCATTGAGCAGGTGCAAGGAGTGCACAAAGAAATAACTCTGTTGTGAGTTCAACAAAAGTTAGAATCACTAAGGATACTAGACACTCTGTCGGGTGGGCTTCGAGCAGGTGTAAGAGTGCACAGAGGAAGAACTATGTTGTGAGTTCAGAAGGATATAGAAGCTCTGAGGAGTTCTGTACAACTCTGCCAGGAGGGAATTGAGTCAGTGTGTAGACAGGCACAGGAAGAGGACTATGTTGAGTTCTATAAATTTGAAGAAGAATCCATTGAAGGATCTTCGCAGGGTTGTTGAACACCCTGAAACACTCAACAAGAGGCTGCTTGAGTGAAGGATAGCCAGGAGGGCATCCAAGTTCTCCATATAAAGGAGAAGGGAAAAAGGATTTATTTCCTTAGAGGTCTGAGTCTTAGAGAAGCTCAGAAGGAGTAGCACATTGTGTGCAAAGACTTTGCAGGAGCGCAGAAGTCGCAAAATCCTTCAAGGATTTGGGAGCAAAGCTATGGAGGGTTAGCATTTTTATACGCGTAGGCGAGACTCAAGGTGAAGAGTTCACAGAGGGAAAATAAGAAAAGGTCGAAGACTTTCAGAATTCAGAAATTCTTCTAAGTCTGGGAAGAAAAGAATGTAGCTCGGGAGAGGCAACAACTGTCGTTGGATTAAGCCAAAGAGATCTGGACTGTTGAATATTTCACATCCAGGGAGTAGCAGGAGGAACACAAGAGCCGAGGATATCCTAAGTCATTGGATCTCGCTCAGAATAGCCGACAACCATCAGATCTGTCGAGAGGAGATCGATATTTAAAACCTCGTAAGTAGAGTGAAAGTCCCGAGAAGGGGTTGTATTGGGATTTCAGCATTCAGAAGTTTGGGAGTCCTGAGGATGAAATTCCAAGCACTTGACCTCAAAAATCATGAAACTACTAAATAGATCTGAGTCGTCCATATTTGGGAGGATGTATGTCACGAAATCGTCCATTTTGGAGATTCAGTCACCGGGACTCACAGAGGTGAGCATCTTGACTTCACATCTGGTGAAGTCCTGAAAGGATCGGAGCCATCCATCTGAAGGAGGATAGGTGTCATGAGATTGGCCATATCGGGGATTCAGACATCTAGAGTCATAGAGGGAAGTTTTTCCACTTCACGAGTGGCGAAGTCGTGAGAGGATCAGGACCGTCTGTTTGAGGAGGACAGGTGGCAGTGATCGAAGGATTGGTGCAAGTGTCGATGAAGTCTGAGTGGAAGCTTCATGAGCTTGGAGGTTCACAAGGTGAGAGCCTAGGAGTTGGGTGCTCTAAGTCACAAATTCACAAAATCACGAGGAGCAAGGACGGTCGTTGGATCCAGGTCGAGAGAGGATAGTTGGATCAGAGCCTCATCACGCATATTGTGCATTTGGAGGTTCAGAGGTTGAGAGGACCTCATCTCGACTACAAAATTCATGAAGTACCAAGAGTCGAGGTACAAGTGTGGACACGTGGTAGAACCACAAGGTGAGGCACACGTGGTTGACAGGTGGACACACGTCGCCTAGAAAAAAGGATTCAACACTCTGTTGATTTCTCACATCTCGGGGATTCATAGGATAATAGCATGAAGGCTCGATGCTTCAACCTGCGAGGTTGTGAATAATGAAAAGCATCAAGGGAGGATTCAACCCGATGTTGACTTATCACACCTCGAGAGATCACAACAGGAGGGCACGAGAATTCAACCCATGAACTCACAAAGGTGCATGTTGCAAGAGGTGCTAGTATTTAAGCCCTAGCCTATGGTTACATGTGGGGGGTGCTAACAAGGAAAGGAGACATACTCGTATCGCCATCTCGAGTATCGGGAGTTGGAAAAGAGGAGTCGAGGGTCTTCTACTCACGAACTCGTGAGATCATGAGTTGCGAAAAAGACTTTGGTTTAAACCCTTGGTCATAGCGCTGTGGTTGCTTGGGAATAAAGGAGCTCGCGCCTAGTGTCGTTCACATAGGGGATTTTCCAAAAAGGACCTGTGGATCGATTGAATTGAGATTCCAGCAAGGAATCAAAAGATCTGCTTCAGCTCATAAAAGAAATTGAACAATCCTTAGACCGGGAGGTCACACAGCGACTCTATCGAGGTAGAGGAACCAGATGCGTCAATATGTAATTGAATCTTCCTTGTTTAATAAAATATCAAGAGATTTTAATATTTAGGGATATCTTAGAGCGAGGTGTAGATATCTTGAGTATTTTGTGGATCTAAGAGATCCTAAGGATTGATAGTTGAGATATTTTAGGATTTGAACCAATTCCGTTGTCAAAATCCTTTGAGTATGAATGTTGTAAGCCTAAGGGAATTAGCATAGGAGAATTGGAAAGAGAGAGGATAGAGAAGTGTTGAGAGGGCCAAGTGTGTCCAAAGGCCAAGAAGAGTCCAATTGAATGTAAAACAGGCCAGGAAGACTGAAGGTATTATGTAAATTGTGTACAGTAATTCATTAATAGAATTCTAAGTTTATGGGCTCTCTATGTTAGTGTGAGATTGGGTGTCTTTATGTTATATTGATGCCCTTATATTGAGTGATAAAATTCCAAATCGGACTATGCATAATTGTGGTTGCAAGTTATCAATCGAATCATGATTAAATCCTTATTTCATAGGGGGTCCGTTCATGATATTTGATCATTGATCATGGGATGATCGATGATTCAAACTTTGTTAAGCCCTAATATTGGCTCATTACCACTTAATTGGGGCATATTAGATTAGTAATGTTATTTTATTTATGTCGTCTTTAGGCCATTATTTGTAATTTATATTAGTAATGTTATTTTATTTATGTCGGCTTTAAGCCATTAAACCTCCTAGTCTCCTATATATACCAAGGAGACATTTTCATTTTGAATCATCTTGGACTTGAACATTTAAGTGG
>JZKD02S1961195.1:100943-113802 GCA_000966675.3 Picea glauca
CATCTTGGACTTGAACATTTAAGTGGGGTAAAAGGAGGTTTCCCCCTCGAAGAGGCTTATTATCTGAAATTATCTCTTTTTCAAGGCGTTGAGTACTTTTTTTGAGGTTTTTCTAGGCTATATTGATATTTGGTTCTTAACAAACTTGATGTTAGATTAGTATGGGAACGAGAAAAGACAGAGGTTAAATTTATGTTTTTTGCATAAGATGATTGTTGGAGAGGTATTTTCATAATTTTCAGGATCTACGCCAAAAGGAGGTCAAAGGGTAAAATATAGTTAGAAGATGGACCAAAGTGTGTGATGAAAGAAGACTTCAAGGAGACAAAGAGTGCAACAAAAAGATGCATGACGAAACAACACACAAAAGGTGGAAAACGGTTATAAACCGTTAGGTTTGGGGACATTGTCCACTTTTGTAATGGGTTTTGGGGGACACACTATCCACTTTTCTGATGGGTTTTGGGGGACACTTTGTCCATTTTTGTAATGGGGCTATCCCTATTTTTATTTATAAACATGTAAAATGGTTCTTTGGGGAGGAGAGGCAAGAGTTAGAGGAAGATAAAGCGATGGCACATGTAAATCGTGAATGACTTTTGGGTGAGGGAGTCAAGTGAATGTAGAGATATGTAGTATGATTGAGAAGTGAGCTCGCACTATAGCAGAAGGCTAGGAAGGTTTGGTATGGTATTATTGTTTAATTTTTGTAGCGTAGTGTGCATTTGTAAGGAAGCTCTCAATGAATAATATAAGAATCCAGTCATTGTGGATGCAACCCAAGTTGGGTGAACCATGTAAATCTTGATTATGTTGTGTTTGAAATGTATGTTGTTTCCTAGTTTATGTTGAATGTATGGATCACATATGATCTTATGGTGTGGCATATAGATTACGCTTTATAACAAAGTAACAGGAATCTATGAGAACTCTGCACATAAGTAAAGGACCCGAATGATGTCTCACTTCCCCTCAACACTACAAAACCTTGGTTCTTGAAGCCCTTCTATATGCCTCGGTTGAGACTCCACTTGATCTTTAGGTGATGCTAAAAGGGTCGTTGTTTAATGGTTTTGTTGCTAATTGAATGCTTAATCCTGGGTCTTCCCCCTGCACGCTAACAAATGGTTTTGTTGATGGGACCGAGAATTATAATTGAGGGGAATATTTTAGAGGTTGAATAGAGAAGAAATTGAAGAATGGTTGGAAAGGAAGTAGTGAGAATTTTCCATAGAATAGAATAGAAATATGAGAATCGTTGACAAACAGTGGCTACAAAGGTATGTTTTCATAGATCTACATGAAATTTTCTTTGGTGAATTTTTTATTATATTGATTGAATGGTTAGGAAGGATGGTGGAGAATGTTGGGAGATATAGAGATGAAGCCCCGAGAAACTCAACCCATGAGTTGATGATATGACTCGATATGGTAAGTAATAAAGTTTCTAGTTGAATAGTATACTTGGGGTCATATTACAAAATTTGTAGTAGATTGTACCCAATCCTATAGTGTAGTAGAGAGGGACTTCTTCAAGGGTCTATGCGGAAGATATTTTAGTACATTATCTACTTGCATAAATAGGTTACTGTGTGATAATAATGTCATGAAGATGGATTCTGATAGCTAAACACCTCTTCGCACGGGGAACTAGGGGATGACCAAAGGTCATCCTAAGAGTGGGATGGATGAGTAAGAAGTGGATGAGTTGAGGATGTCGAGAGAAGACACTAACTCAGATGAGGATATTGGAGTGTTGCACTATGGGAAAATTTTTAGGTACAAAAAAAAGGAGACTGTGGTTGGAGAAGGAGAGTAGCATAGATAATTCGAGGAAAGTGGCCCATGGGTAGAATTTCAAATCACACCATACAGAAATAGGAAAAGGAAAGAAAGGGACCATAAGTACTACCCAGCATAAGGAATTCCATCTAAAATCGGAGCTTGTGTCAAACCCATGACCCCATGTGTGGCACTAATAATTGAAGTAGGAATTGGAACAACACAACAAACCAGAGCGAGTCAACATCACCAAGGGTAAGTACAACACCTAATACAATGGAAGGGGTAGACCATACGTTGAGAATGCCTAAGTTTCAGGGAATAGGGTTGGAGGATTGATCCAAATTTTATGAGTAGAACAAAATGACTATGGAATATTAACAGATTCTTAACATAGAATAACAGAGATACGATAAAATTGGTTTTCTATTCAATAAGGAAATAAGTTGAAACTGTAAAATGCAGTAGAAAACAAGCTTGCTAGAATGGTGGCATCTTATCTCTGAGAAGAGATGTGACGATTGCGCTCATTTGCAAGAAGATGGTTACAATGAGGCTCTGAAGGCCTTTTATAATGAACACGAATGTAAAAAACTCTAGACATCCAAAAACATAACCCTAGGAGATGAAGCGCCAAAATTCAGGTGGGCCCCATTTGGGTAAGTTAGTACATCAACTTCCCGAGGTCGTAACTTTTACATACGATATTCGTTTTAGGCGCATGATGGACCATTGGAAAGGCATAATCGAGAAGAAAAGTTTATGACTAGCCTGGGTGAGTGCCATTGGAAATCACCTAGGCCCCAAATCCCAAAAAAAATGTCATTTAGGGCCTCAAAACTGCCCTGAAAGTTTGGAACCCGAAAAACTATCGAAAAACTACCACGGTGGAAACCAATATCAACCTGGATCAATCCTCCCTCCTTAGGAAGTAATGGTCTCCATTGCATTGAGTTTCCCCATCAGATGAGAAAATTTTTACTGAATTTGGCCCTGGGTGAGCCACATGCCTTGGTGTAGGAGTTTCCCTTCTTTGATGACTTGATAAAGCTAGATCCTTTGTTGTCGAGTTACCTTGATATATGTGTCCACAATCTGATCATTGAATGTATGTTGTATGCAATCAGGATTGAGCTATGTTGGTGGAAGTTGTTCTGCTACTTCTGAGGTGTCCAATAATGGTAGGAAATAAGGTTGAAGGAGATCCATGTTGAACATTGGGTGCAAGACAAGGAAAGGAGGAATGTTGAGCTCAAAAGAATTATCACCCACAGCCTTGGTGATGGTGTATGACCCATAACGAAGTGGGTAAATCTTTCGATGGGGTCTTGTAAGGTTTTCTTTATGAGGGTGCAACCAAACTTTTTCTCCCAACTGAAACTTATGTGACACCCGATGTTGATCATGGTGCTCTTGTACTTGTCATTGGACTTCTGTAGGATATCATGAACCTATTGGTAGATGTGCTAGATCCTCTCAATGAATCAGGTGGCTTTGTGAGCTTCAGTTGGATTAAGAGATGAGTCAGCTGAGGTGACCGTAAGGGAAAATGCAACATCTATGGGACCCAATGGTTGGAATCCCAACCCCACCTGAAAGGGGCTATGTCTGGTTGAGCTATGTAGGGATCTGTTATATATATGTTAGACATAGGGAATACTATCATCCCATGTGTGAGGGTGTGTTGGCACAGGGGAAGACCCAAGGTTCAATGCTTCAACATCGTACCAACAAAACCCTAACTATCGGCCCTTTCAACAACACCTGCGAAGCAGATGAAGTCTCACCCGAGGTAGAGGCAGGGGGGTTGTAGGACTCAAGTGTCTACAACCAATATGGGACACATATATGTGATTACAATACTTGACAAAGCACTTAGCCAACAATATTCATTAGGTTATGATTCTCATGTACATCGCAGATTAACCCTTAATATAGATAAACACAGTAATAATCAATATCTAACACTTCCAATCACTTAGAACATAGCCTTAGCTTAGATCTAGCATCCATTCACATCATTAATCACTAAGATACAACATCAGATACATTCATTATACATAACATCAACATCACTAAGAAAATAATCACATAAACAACATTGCATAAATCACATCAGGACATAGGATATAAGTGGTTCACCCCAGTGTGGGGAAACGTCCACCAACTTCTTCTTCTTATTTTTTAGTCTTCAATCTCCTTACATTCATCCGCTCATATGCACAAATCCACAGAGCTCAACTCCACAATGGACAGGTGACCTACACATAGCGCACTAGATCCACCTTCCTCAATATCAGGTCAAAGCATAGAGCCAACTCCTCAATAGCACAAATCCTTATTTTACACAACCAAATCACACAAAACAACTTAAAATCCCTTGCACTAAGCCAAACATACTATGCACATAGCCAATACTGGATCTCTTGCACTAAGCACACACCCGCTACTTATATCTTACATTCTTTCCCATATATACTTTTACATCCCTTACAACCAGGCCTAAACATGGGTGAACCCATGGGTCAACATCCCAAAACCATAATACAAAAACCCTAATGAACCCCTTGCTGGGTCCAAAAAAAAAGTGAGATCCCGTGATCTCTACTTCGCCTGGGTACTCCATCTTCATACAGCCTATCGAAGTCCCAAAAGTGGTCAAACACGACCAATGTTTCCACAAAACTTGGTCAAGGGCCAATAGGACCCCAACACTCACCTGTGACTCATCCAGAGCCACTCATATCTAAGTAGTGTTTCTTCGACAACCTCAATATTATCTTGAGCTGCCTTGACTTGCTGCTTCGCTAGAGCCTCCTGCTCAACGAAATCTTGAATCACTTGATCTGTAATAGGCCTTTCCAAACATTGTTCCATGGTTGCAACTGCTTGTATAGTTTTGAGCCTTGGCCTTCAATCTTTTCAAAAAGTGTGCAGGCTTCATCCTGCACTGATTGGAGTCTCTATTTCACCTCCATGACTTTACTCTAGATGGCAGTAACCTATTGTTGGACTGCGCCCTGCTCCTATGATCGCTTCATTTTCTCAACTGTAGTAAGAATCTTCATATGCACTTGCATGGTGGATGCTTTCTTCTTCACCTCCTGGAGATGTGCTTCCAGTTTCCTCAACTCCATATCTGTTGCAAGGTGCTCATATGTCTGTGCATTATGATCGCTGGGTTTCTTACACTCTGAGGTGAGTGCCCTGATTCTTTCTACTGCATTCCTAGCAGTTTCTTCCCTATGATCATGTACTTCTTACAGAGTGTTGGGTACTTCTTGGAGCTCTAACTCCATTATCCATGCTTGAAGTTGTTAAATGGCTTCGGTGAGATTCTCCACTTGCATCTTAGTTGACTCTGGTTCCTCTTGTGCCAAGCCTAGAAATAAGAGAAGTGATTTAGTGACTGCCTCTTTGACCATAGTCTGCTCTGTGAGTAGATGGTATTTTTCTTTCTACATCTTCTCTTTTTCCTCCTCGAGCATCGCCCTCATTTCATATTCTTCCTGCTGCACAAATCGATGTTTCTCTGAGACCTCCTCCTTTTCTTTCTTCACGGATTTTGTATTCTGGTCCTTTTCTTCTTAGACTCGACAAATTCGAGCCTCTATTGCATCTACTAATTTTCTTAATTGGGTGGGCTCATCCAACAATTCTGCATTTTTTGTTGAAGAAGTCATAGTAGGTATTGTGTGGCTTGAATGGATAATGTGTTGCATGTCCTTGAGCTCCTTATCTATTATGGAATATAGTGTTTCTTTATTTTCTTCATATCTCTGTAGGATATCCTCTGAGGCATCCTCTATGGCTACGATAATGATATCGACATTGTCCACTATGAGCAAATTCTTCGACTAAGTCTTATTAGTTCGGGTCTTCTTTCGTGCTGAGGGTTTCTACGGGGAAACCTTCCTTTTTTTCGATGTTTCAACCTCTATAAGGGGATCTTTCATTGGTGTAGCTTCACCTTCATCTTGTTTTTCTCCTTCTCCCCCTCCTTCTTCTTGGGTCACTTCGTCTCCTCCTCCTCCTGCAGGTGAGTCAGGCCTAATTTCCTCTGATTCATTGTCCTCCTCATAAGTTTCTATGTTTTGGAATTCCTCCTTTTTCCTCTTTTTATTCGTGCTATCCTGCCCATCATGTTCGACCTGAGTGACCAATGGACTGCCTATGATGTTGGAGTCAGAGAGTTCTTCATCTTCCACCAGTAAAAGGTACTCTACTAGCCATTCTTTGGTGATCTCCTCCTTGTCTTCATCGATCAACTAGTAATAGCACTGCAACTTATCCTTGCCTTAATCCCTATGCACAGTGATATAAATGACGTGTCGATATGTGCAGAACTTTTCTAGTGGCATGTACTGATGAAAAGTGTTCAGGATCATTCATGGAAATTATTCAATAGCATGCTTCATCTGTAGGTAGTAAGAATGGAACACCGCGTTCAATTTCCACTGCTTTGCCATATCATTTGTATACCACAAGGTGGAGAACCTTGTAGCCAATGGCTCTGATGACTCAACTTCCGGGAATGCTACTCCTTCTGGAATTTTTCATCCAACAAATGAAATCAATACTAGTATATAACTAAAATTAAACTCATATCCATGATCTTGCACTTGACAAGGTAACTTGCCCAGTTCATTTTCATTCCTTCTACACACTTCCCTATGAGGTCTATGACAAATCTAGTGACCTACGTTGAACGGTTCTTTCTGACGATCTTACCAGCTATAAGCTGACAAGATAGGCACACTACACCATATTAGATGGAGGCTACCTTGTAGCCTCGCTTCCCCTTCTCTACATCTCCATAGAATTCCTTTATGCATTGTGCCAAGGAGTGATCGAAAGTCTTCCCTAGGTAGAACTGGTGAGAGTTTGGTCCCTGCACACTTAGTCCTATGATGAGGTACATCAGCATTAGATCCACAGTGACACGCCTATCAAGCCATAGATACCCTCCATGGTAGCACAAAAAGAGGCGTTTAACGCAAACATTAACATCCTAATTACGAACGAAGTGGGTGATATTCATTACATTCAAGATCATTTATTGCACAAGCTCCTTTATCCATGGTTGGGAGACTATGCATGGCTTCTTCCCAGTCATCTTCATTAAATACCTATGTGGTGCAAGCATAGTTCTTCTAGTCTCCAAGGTTGAAGTCTTTGTTCTTTAGCACTGGGATATGTCCTAACTAAGGTCCAACTATGTGTATCCCCTTCAGGATGTACACAGTGATCAACGTGTACTCAAAATCCTGTGGGATGTTGTCACGGTTAACCGTGCCAGCCAGAGGTGGGATGTAGTCCGACAATACCGACGGGATATATTTCGCATTAGCCAGATCATTGCGGTGCTTACTTTGTTTCTCGATTGCGGTTCAGATGAACAATGTCTAGTTGATGGGGATTCTTGCAATCCACCAGTTGATGATGCATGTATTCCCATGGACATGACTCTCTCAGTCATGAGGTCTACAAGTATCTCTTCCATAGAATTTTCTAACGTGCTATGTTCGCCCAACATTCACACTTGTAATAAAATAAATCGAGTAGGAGAATGGAAAAGAAAATGAATGGTGAGGTCTAGAAAGCACAACGCAATATGCAATCGATTATCAGTTGGCTTGGATATCTCGGTTTGCAAAAATTGGTCTTGGCTCAGTGTCCGGCAGGTTAAATAAGAAACTTCGTAACAGTTTCCTCCGACAGGTAGGAATGACTCAATCAATATGAATCCATCCATTATGGTGCAGTCTCAACGGTCCAACGCCGGTCTTTCCATCAATAACTATGTTTCTATCCATTCTGGAGTGTTATTTTAACAATCAGGGCACCTCCAACGGTCATATAGCTTCATCGTGGTGAAGTCCCAATCTGCAGATCTATCTCCTACGAAGTCTTTTATGGAATTTCTCATAGTTTTTCTAACTTGGTTTTCTTCTTACTAAGCTTCCTTGCCTTCTTTCTTGTGATCTGAGTCTTTGGATTCATCTTTCCCTTCTTATTCTTATCTATTCTTAGTGTAGTGACTTCGCTTTGTTGATGTTCTTTCCAAGGGTTCAAAGGTAATTCCTTTTTTCTTACTAGGTCCTGGGTAGACATATTTTCGTCTTGCATGGATTGGTTTTTTAAACCATCATGTGCTCTTTCAAAGTTGACAACTACTTCTCTTTCATTTTTTTGCTTCGACTCAACTTCTCATTCTTTTATCAGTCGATCTATTCTTCGAGCTATGAAATCCCTTAGTTCTTTCTTTTTCTTTTATGTGGATTTCTCCTTTTCTTTCCTTCTAATATGATCCTTCTCAATCCAAGTCTTTCCTAATAAAAGTGGAAGAGGCGTGTTGTTCTCAACAAACCTAAAAAATTCAAATTCTTCTCCAGTCGTAGTTCCATGAGAAATCATAGGCATATTAGTAACTCTTCCACATAGGGTTATCATCTTTCCTTTAAAAAAGCCTATCATTCCCAATGAAGGTATCATAGTAGGATTTCTCAAAATTTCCCAAGTTCTTTCTAGCATAATATTCACATGTGTTTCTTCATCTAGTACACAGTCTATGTCATAGTATTATATTCTTGTAACTATGTGATGTTTCTCTTTCAAGATATCTGGTAAATTGATGTCTATGTGATCATCCATTTCTTCTTATAATTGTATTAAGATAGTCTATGAATCTTTTTCTATATGATTCTCAGTCTCTTGACCTTATTTATATTTTTCTTGTCTCTTGTTCATTTTTTTAACTTTAGCAATCATTCTTGGGCAATCCTCAACCTCGTGACCAATAGCTTTACAACAAAGACAAATAGGACCTACACCAAGGCATTCTTTAGCAAGATGTCTCGGTCTTCTGCAAGTGTAACACAGTGTCAACCTTCTCTTTCTTTTAAACGAGCCCCATTATTTCCTGTACTGCGCACTGGGATCACATTGTTAGACCTGCAATCTACAAAAATTCTTTCTAGGTTCCTGCATCCACTTATTACTCAAAAAATTATTTCTATGCATAGGAATAATATATTTTTCTCTATTTCTATCAAATTTATTCAGATCCATTATTTCTTCTAATTGTGCCCTAACTTTCAGACTAGGACAAGATCTATCAAACATCGTAGCTTCATACTTTTGAAGAAAAAAAATCCAATTATCTTACCTTTACCAGATCACAAAGCTTTAAGATATTACCTCTTTCTTTCAAATCCAGTTTATGTTTTTAGCATGCAGCTTCAAAATTTAAGTAGAATATTGTGCACTACAACAACAGATATATGCACAGATCTTTCTCTTTTGTTCAGTTCCCAGCATTCACAGTTTCAGGTCCTAGCCACAGAATCATTTTTTGGAACAGGGGAAGACCCAGGGTTCAACTCTTCAACAGTGCACCAACAAAACCCTAACTATCGGTCCCTTCAGCAACACCTGTGAAGAAGATGAAGTCTCACCTGAGGTAGAGACAGGGGGGGTTGTAGGACTCAGGTGTCTACAACCAAGTTGGGACACATATCTATGATTACAATACTTGACAGAGCACTTAGCCAACAATATGCATTAGGTTATGATTCTCATGTACATCGTAGATTACCCTTATTACAGAGCAGCACGATAATAATCAATATCTAACACTTCCAATCACTTAGCACACAGACTTAGCTCAGATATAGAATTCATTCCACCAACTTCTTCTTCTTCTTTATTAGTCTTCTATCACCTTACATTCATCCTCTCCTATGCGCAAAGTCACAGAGCCCAACTCCGCAATGGACAGGTGATCTGCGCACAACACACTAGATCCACCTTCCTCAAAATCAAGTCAAGGCACAGAACCGACTCCTCAATAGAACAAATCCTTACTTTACACAACCATATCACACAAAGAATCTTAAAATCCCTTTCACTAAGACAAACATACTATGCACATAGCCAATACCAGATCTCTTGCACTAAGCACACAACCACTACTTCTATCTTACATTCCTTCCTATATATAATTTTACATCTCTTACAACCAGGCCTAAACATGGGTAAACCCATGGGACAACATCCCAAAACCCTAATGAACCCCTTACTGGGTCCACAAAACAAGTGATATCCCACAATCTCCATTTCACCTGGGTGCTCCATCCTCGTTCAGCCTATTGAAGTCCCAAAATTGGTAAAACATGACCAATGTTTCCACAAAAATTGGTCAAGGGCCAATAGGGTGCTTGGAATTATACATGTGCAGGATATGCACAACCATTTGATTTACGACCTCAGTTTGGCCATTCTGGGGGTGGAAGGTTGTGGATTTGGTGAGCTTGGTGTTCAACATTGACCAAAGGCTCAACTAGAATGTGCTGATAAATTGATTGTCCCAATATGAGACAATGGTTTATGGGATTCCAAAATGTACCCATATTCATTCAAAGAAGAGCTTGGCAGCAGCCTCTACAGTGATTCTCTTCTTGTAGGCAACCATAATCGTCATCTTATAAAAGCGATCAACAAACACAAAAACATAGTCATTTTCCCACTTGGTGGATGGGAGGCCTCACATGTAGTCCATTAATATGGATTCCCATGGTCTGTCAGGAGTAGGAAGAGGGGTGTACAGGCCTTGTTTCTTAGTATTCAGTTTGGCAATAATGCGGGCAGTGTAGGACATGATATACTTGTTGACCTCCTGTCAAAGTTTTGGCCAGTAGAAATTTTTTTGTAGTATCGCCACTGTCTTTTTGACGTCGACTTGTCCTGCCACCCAACTATAGTGGGCTTCCCAAATCAACTTTTCTCACTCGCTTGATGGAACATATATACAACCCAAATGACACAAAAAACCATCTTGAAGATGGAAATTATCGACAACTCCGTTTGCACTCAACATTTGGTAGGTGGTGGAAAAGTATGACTTTGTCTCATAGAGTTGGGGCCATCCAAAGGTCTCATCGCCGCAAGAGTCTAGCACTGTGGTGAGTGTCACGACTGGAGTTCTTCTAAGGAAATCAATGACGTAATTGGTTCTTCTTGTTTTATACTTGATGTTGAGGTGGAATTGTTGTAAGTATGTGGACCACTTTTGATGGCAGTCATTTTGCAATTTGAATTGTGTCTGCATGAATTGCAATGGATTATGATCAGTGTGGATAATCATCTCCTTCCCAAGAATGTAATGTCTCCACTAGCGATAGGATTTCACAATGGAGTACATTTCTTTGTCATAAGTAGGGTACTTACGGACAACATATCATAGTGTCTCACTATGATAGGCCACGGGGTGGTCGTGCTGAGTGAGAACGGTGCCAACAACATAGTTTGAAGCATCTGTCTCAATCTCAAAGGGTTGTTGTAGATATGGTATTGAAAATACTAGGACTGAGCACAAGTGATGCTTCAAATCATCGAACACTTGTCGTTGGACTGGACCCACGCAAATTTTTCCTTACCACCACCCCTATTTATTTGGCTGAGGGCCCATGCAATATGGGAGAATCCCAACATGAACTTGCAGTAGAAATTGGCAAGGACCAAGAAGATTTTAAGCCCAGTGAGTGTGGTTGGGGGTGGACAGTCATGGATGACTTGGATCTTGGTTGGATCCACATGTATGCCATCCTAATCAATGATGTAGCCCAGGTAATGGACATTGTCCATGCCAAAGGATCATTTTTCCAAGTTGGCGTATAGCTTGTGTTGTCGGAAGGTGTGCAGAACCTGTTGAATATGATACAAGTGTTCTTCCCAAGTATTGTTGTAAATGAGAATGTAATACATATCACCACTACAAAATTATTGGTGAATGGTCACAGGATATTGTCCATCATCCTCATGAAAGTGGTTGGAGCATTTACCAAACCAAAGGGCATAAAAAACCATTCAAAGTTTCCTTCCTTTGACTTTAAGGTGGTCTTGCATACATCTTTTTGTTTTATCGAGATCTGGTGGTAGCCAGACTTCAGATCAATCTTACTGAAGTATTTGGCCCCTGTGAGTTGATCAAGTTGGTCTTAGATCCGGGGAACCAGGTATCGGTTTATGACTGTGATTTTATTCAGAGTCTGTTAATCAATGCAGAGCCACCAAGTTCCATCTTTCTTTTGTACTAGCACGATTGGGCTCCTGCAAGGTTATGAGCTGGGACGGATGTTCCCCTTGTGGAGCATTTCTTGGATCTATCACTGATGCAGACCCCAACCCTCAGGGGCCAAGATCCGCACAAGATCGGTCTTCCTCGAATCTAAAAAACTGAAATAGTTCTTTCGGCCCTCACTAGAACCCCACGAATTTGATCCACAAGTCCTTCAGAAACCCCACCTGTGCAAACAAGCACTAGGCACGAGCTTCACCTCCTCCAAAGACCACGGTGCTATGTCTTTGAGCCAAGCTAAAAAGGCACCTTTTGCATTTCGATACTTTGGGGTTTTCAACGCAAAGTGCCCCGGCTCCTTGTCCTCAGAATTTACGAAATGTCGAACCCTGAAAGGGTCTAATGGCTCCTTCACTCTTGAACTCTCGGTCGTTGAAATGCCGAAAGGGGGTGCTATCCTTCCGAATTCTTTCGTGATTTCATGATATCGTGATTTGGGACTCCACGTATTCTAACTCCTAGCCTCTTGAACACCCTGGTGTTGGTTGTGGAGCTTGATTATCTTCCTGATTCATAGGTCCTTGCTTTCAGCCGTGTTTATACCCCATGAAGTATTTACACCCCGGAAGTATGTACACTCTTCCACGTGGGGGAGTGCATAGGGGGGCTACCCCCTCTGCGGGGTCCGGGGGGTCCATCCCCCCAGCTGGGGGGTCTGGGGACAAGCGGGCCCCCAGCGGGGGTTCGGGGGCAGTGTCCCCCGATGGGGGTTCGGGGGTGAAGCCCACGAAGAAAAAATTTCCTTATAAAAGTATATTGTAATTTCATTGTAAATCTGGACCGTTCATTATAAGGTCGCAAATCTAATGGTAGAGATTATGTTAGGTTTTTTTCCCTAGAAGGCAACCCTATTTTATGAGGGAAATGTATTGCGGCTATGTACGAGGGTGAATATTGTATTCTGAGAGAGGAGACTGTGAGAGAAAGAAGAGGAAGTTA
>JZKD02S1961195.1:117593-128580 GCA_000966675.3 Picea glauca
TAGCCCACACTAGGTGAACCACGTAAATCTGTGTCTCTCTTGTATTGTGTGTCTTCTGTGTTTTTGTTTCTGCATTTGTTTTATTTTATTGCTCCGTGGTCCTGTTTTTCTAACACCTGGTCCCAGAATGCCAAAAAGGGATTAACGGGCTTTGGCTCCTCCCTTAGCCTCCAAATGATTTCATGTTTTTACGTTTCAGGATTTTGTGATTCCGGATGCAATGATTCTAGGTCCTTCGATCTCTCGAACCTAAAATTCTGAAATATCTTGGCGTTCATTCCTTTAGGGTTTCGCGATTCGGGGAATCGTGGTGTAAGGGTTCCTCCTTTCCCTTTCGAATCCTTGGTTGATGAAATGAAGAAATCTCTTTACTGAGAGATCAATGGTCCATATCCCTCTTGAACCAATGACTACAATCCCATTGTATTGATGACCCACATCCTTTTGGATATTTCCCTGAAACCTTGACCGCTCTCCACGTGTCCTCCTTGATGGACGGTCCTAGTCCTTTTGCGAATTGTCCTTTTGTGATTTTTTTTTAGCCCGGTCTTCTCCTTCATTTCCCCAGTGACAAAAAATCTGAAAACCATCGACCCCACTGGCTCAACGGTCCACACTCATCCTGATGGATAGTCAGGATCTGATCGCAATTCTCCTTTTCACGAGTTCAGCGACTCTTCACTCTCAATCTCTCAGTGCCTGAATCCCTAAAATCCCGAAATGACATGATGGCTATAGGCCTTTTCATAGTTTCATGAACCGGGAGTTCACGATGCAGTGACTCCAAAATCATAGCCTCCTCTACTTTCCAAACCCTAAAATGTCGAAATTCCAAAACGTTAAACGACACTCAGCCTTAACCTTCTCACAGCTCTGCAAGATCCAACGGTCCACGGGATTTTGGCACTTCTCCACCATCTGTTTCATATCTTCTCCTGCGTGACCTTCCATAGGTTAAACTCTGTGTGCCTTCCTCTGGATACGATGGCTATCGATCCTTTGCACTATATCTGACGGCCTATATTTGTTTCTCTTCCTTGTGCACTTTCCTGCGTGTGTCTAGACGTAGACTTCAATGACCCAGATCTCGCCTCTCTAGTTGATCTAACAACAGTTGTGCTCTACCTTGAGCATGGCCTTCTTCCTTTCCCTAGGAAGATTTCTTGCACCAAAAGGCCTCGGCCTTTGTCTTTTTTGTGAATCCTGTAACCTTGGCTCTCGCCTGTATTCTAAGAGGCATTCTTCCTCCTAATTTTTATTTCTCTGAACCTCAAAGGTTCCTTCGAACTCTGCAACCTCTTGCAGGACCTTTGCACGAAATGGTGTTATCTCTTCTAAGATTATCTGTGGCTCTGACCTCAAAGTGTCTCTATCCCTTTCTCTCCTTTAAGGGATGTAAGTTCCATTTGGAAACTTCCTGCTCAAGCATGCTTTGTTGAGCCTGCAGGGTGTTCAATAACCCTGTGAGTGTCTCCTCCTATGACACTTCTCTTATCTTAGAACTCAAACAAGAGTTCCTTCTGTGCACACTTGCACCAACTCAATGCCCACCTGGCAGAGTTCTCCAGAATCCTCAATGACGTTGTCTTCTCACTGAACTCAAAATAGAGTTCTCCTCAATGCATCATGTGTATTTTCTCAATGCCCTCCTGGCAGAGCCTTTACAGAATTCTCAGCAATTATGCTTCTTCTCTCTCTCTCTGTTCTCTCCTCTGCACAATTTCTCCTTCAAGGTGTTTAGCAACCTTGAGGATTCCTCCTTGATTCAATGACTTCCTCTGGTGCACCCTCCTAGCATGTCTTTGTCTAAAATTTCAGAGAATTCAGAAGTGCACTCCTTGCATTGGCTTACAGAAACCACAGTATTATTTCATGCAACCTCTTGCATGAAGAAACAAAGAACCCAAACCTGAAATCAAAGAACTCGTAGATAGGAAAACCTACCTATCCCTACAAATTCACATCTAACATACATCTACAACATATCATCAACACATAAAGGCATTCATTCATGAACTCACAAACACATGAACAACAACATGCAGGAAAAATTGCTATGATTATATTAATATGAAATGCCTCTTTACAATGTGAGCTCGGACTGCAATAAAGTCACAACTTCCTCTCTTCTCCCTATTCTCTCTATTCTTCTCTACCTTACTGAAAAATAAAAGAAGATATTTTTACAAAAGGGGGCTCCTCGAGCACTTCCCTCCATCCTCACCAACTCTCATTAATTTACATTCAATTACATTGAATGGATATCTAGTCTGAATCATATCTAGATCTCAGCCTTACAACCATTTAAGGAAACCTTTATCTAAAGCCTTACAACCATTTAATACAATTTCAAAATTTGAACAACGAGAGGGTTGTGCCTCTCTCCTTCCATTGAATGTGTGCTTGATGTGCTTGATGGTTGGCGTGTAGCTAGCTTGGAGCGATGCTTCTACATCAGTAACTTAATCTCTTCGTTATCTAACAAATATCGGTGATATATTGGCCCATTGGGAAGTGGTGCGTTGGGGGTCATATTGATGGGGTGCTTGGCCTGACAATGCAGAGGTACCTCGGTAGGTGAGGAGAAGATATCTGAGTATTCTTCCATGACCTTATCTACTTGCTTCTACTATGTGGAGAGGTCAGTCACAAAGACCCTAGATGTGGTTGTGATATTTCGCTCATTCTGAAAGTGAATCATGAAGAATACAAGCTTCCCCATCTAAGAGATGACCTTCCTGCATTGCTTGGCAAGGATCAAGGAAATAGCACTAGGCAGAACTTCCTCGAGTATCATGTAAAATTTCTTGTTCAAAGTAATAATAACACTATGAGGCCTAGACTCATATAAAGAATGAAATTTCCATAAATAAGGTTGACCCAAAAGAACATCACAAACTTAGAGAGGAGAAACATCACACAATACCTCATCTTTGAAGGGCTTGATATCGTATGATAGTCGACATTGTTGGTTGACGTGGAGATCACTCTCTTTACAGAGCCATCCAATGGTGTAGGGTTGTGGGTGCAGTGTTGTCAATAGGGCTAGTCGCTTGATGACCTCTGTTGATATGAGGTTCTTCTGGCTACCACTATCAATGATGAAATGAAGTGGGGTGCCTTTTACCCACATCTATGAATGGAAGAGGCGCTCTCCTTCTTATGCCTCGTTTGGTTCACCAATCTAGAGCTTGGTGGTAGAAATGGTGGCACTAGGTTTTGTGTCAATGATCTGTCTTCCCCTTTGTCACTTTGAATTAGAGTCAAAACCTGCATCTGATTCAGAGGCCTTCACTTCTAACACTAGCACCTTCTTTGAGTGGCAGTCATTAGTGTTATGCCAAGGGATCTTATGGAAGTCACACCACTTCTCGGTATCTTTGTTTGTCTTTTTGGTGTCCTTCTTTGCTTCCAGATTAGACTAGTTGTCCTGATACTTTCCGTATTTTCTCTATCCTTTGTTTTGTGATTTGGGGCCTTCCTTTCTTGGATTTTGATGTGAGGGGTTCACAGGCTTAAATTGTCATGTCTTTTGTTTGCGCTTCTACTCTATTTTGACAACATATCAGTAGGTCATACCCAAGGACGAGATGTCTAGAAATTACATTTCGGTCTATATGTATCTATGCAGAGCACCACAATACTTGAGCACTAGATGTCACTTTGAATCTTTGATACCTAGCTTGGTGTGTAAGGTATGGAATATATTTGTGAACATTGGCCCTTCTTGGTCTATTTCTTTCCACAGTGTGTTTCATTTGGTATACAGGTCATCATAACTTCTGAAAGGGTAGTATTTTTCCTTAATAGCATCCCTAAAGGATTGTCAGGTGGTCATGACTATAAATAATGAGGGTTCCTTTTTTTCCTTTTTCTCATAGAAAGTTTCCCACCAATCTTTGACATGGAGAATGACTTTGAGGAGTGAAAAAGTAATCTTTTCTCTATTCAAAAAGTTATGGACAGAAAAATACCCTTCTAGTATATTCAACCACTTGTCTACATCATTTGTGTCTATATGACCTTCAAATATATGAATATCGAAGTTGATTTTTACCTTGAAGGAGGCAGCGCCTCTTCTCGAAGAAGATGCATCACCTATTGGTAGTCATCGAAGGATTTGCGTGAAACTATCCATCATCTCGTTCCTTTTTTGCATGAGGGATTACTCAAGAAAATTTTTGAAAGGATCTCTTGTCTTGTCATATTTATTTTCTCCTACCATGAGAGGTCACTTGGGCATGCGAGACCTTTTTTCCTTAAGAGAAACAAGCTCGAGACCCAATTCTTTGTACTCTGACCTCGTTGGGGACATGAATTAAGATGACAAGGAGAAGACTACTCTGATACCACTAATCCGGATTTATGTGTAGAATGAAATGACTAAAGAATATTAACATATTCTTAACAAAGAATAACAGAGATACAATAAAACCGGTTTTCTATTCAATAAGGAAATAAGTTGAAACTGTAAAATGCAGTGGAAAACAAGATTTCTAGAATGGTGGTGGCTTATCTATGAGAAGATATGTGACATCTATGATCATTCACAAGAATATGGTTACAATGAGGATCTAAAATCCTTTTACAATAAACAGGAATGTCAAAAACCATAGACATCCAAAAACCTAACCCTGGGAGATGAAGTGCACAAGGTCAGGTGGGCCTCATTTGGGTAAGTTAGTACATCAACTTCTCGGGGTCGTAACTTTTTCATAAGATCTGTGTTTTAGGTGCACGATATCTCATTGGAAAGGTCTAATCGAGAAGAACAATTTCCGACTGGCCGAGGTGAGTGCCCTTGGTTATCACCTGGGCCCCAAATCCCAAAAAAAACGTCGTTTAGGGCCTCAAAATGACCCCAAAAGTTTGGAACCCAAAAAACTGTTGAAAAACTTCCAAGGTGGAAAATTGTTTTTCGAGCCAATGGAATAGGTGGGTGGCCAGCGATATCCACCTGGATCAAGGACCTTGAGAAAAAATTATGTTTTTGCGACACAATATGGACCGCGAAGAATGTCTAGGACGAGGAAACGAAAAATGTGCAGTTGGCAACGACATTTAGAGGTAGAGCACTATTGTGGTATATGAAGTTTGAGACAACTACACCAACCAAACAACCAAGAAATTTGGCATAAATTGGACAAGTGTTGATAAAGTAATTCAAGAATAAAAAATATGAATCTCAATATATTATAGAGATAAAAGAAATTAAGCAACTACAAAACGAGGCAGTATGGGATTACAACCAAATATTTAGAAATGTAATGGGAATATTAACCTTTCATACTCCTGATGAACAACATCAAGAATGGTTTATAACAGGCCTACTACCCCACATTCATTTTTTTTAACATAGTATAAGGTCACATCGCAACCCGAAGTGTTGGAAATCGCAATGAACTTAGAAGGATCTACTATAGGAGATGGTGCAGGTACATGCACAATTGGTTGCATTGAGAATTCAGTTATCAGAGATAACGAAGGAAAAGGAGAAGTGTGAACATGTTTTGTGTATAACATAAAGGAAGAGTGTCCATGGAAATCACATTGAAATTAGAAGGATCTCTTGTAGGAGATGGCATAGGTACATGCATAGTTGGTTTCATTGAGAATTTAGTTATCATAGATAACGAAGGAAAAGGAGAAGTGTGAACATGTTTGGTGTATAACATAAAGGAAGATTTTCTATCCTTCATGAACTATATGGACACAAGAGCATTGAACCCATTGGAAGGAGGAGTATGGTACTGTGAGATATGTAAGACATGGGGGCATCATCTAACTGCTTTTCCCCTACTATAGAAATATCAGATCACCCCAAAAAATTTATTCTGCAACTTTTGGAAATCAATAGGACATGATGAGAAAGAGTACCACACATGTGACTTGATGAGAGAGTGCACTTCATATCCATACAAAGTTCAGGAGGAAAATGCCACAGCTAAAGGAGGAATTCCATAGTATAACACTCCAAGGGGATTCAACTAGGGTGGACGTGGAGGTTTTGATAGAGTTTGAGGACTTGGAGGATTATCGAGGAGGCAGAGGACCAATATTTTGTTACAATGGCAATCAAACTAGACATTTAGCAAGATATTTCCCAAATACTTGCACAACATGTATGTATTGCAGGGCCTTGGATCATGTGATATAAGACTATCCTCAATTGATAGTGAAGTGGCAGGTGAGAGGGAATCAAAACCAACATCAGACACAACACCAGAACCATAACTAGAACATGAAAATGATAGCAGCCGAAGAATGAGACGATCAACCAAAAGTAGCAGTTGTTACACGCGGTGGGATGAGAACCGAACCAAATGTGAAAGAGAAAAGAAAGGGGGTATAACAATGGGTAACAAAATAATTCGATCACATGTCATCATTCAACCCATAGGAAGAAATGAGACTTATCAGAAAGCAATGAAAGAAATACTAGGACCTGAGTGGATAAATTTAACATCAAAGACACCACTCGTATATGATATGCCATCAATATATGATCGCATTATTCCAGACAGACCAGTCAAGAAGGTAAACACTTTGAAGGAATTTCTAAAAAGATGATTAGATTTGATGTAGGAAGAAACAATGTCGAATACACTACACAGGATGATTGATCAATTTACACAATAGAGAATTACCTGCAATGCAGAAAGAAGTGAACCAAGTCCTGCATAGAAGGAGGACAAACAAATATTTGAGATTAAGTGAACAAATAGGAGAATATGACATGGATAATGTCATCCTAGACTTAGGACCAGACATCAATGTTCTTCCAAGATAGATGTGGGAGATGATGAGGAAACCAAAGCTAGTGTGGTCAACTATTCAATTGACGTTAGATAACTAGCATAAGATAATACTGATCAAGAGATTGGTAGGAGTACTTATGAACACAGATGGAGTGCATAGTGTAGATGACTTCGAAGTCATTGAGATTGTGGATAACATCAAGTTGTACCCCACTTTTCCAAGACTATATTGGGCCTTCGACAATCAGGAAATTATCAACTTGAATAAAAGAGAGATGATTTTTGAAGGAGGAGGCTTAAAATTCACTATGCCATTAGACCCTATAGAAGCAAGGAGATATGTGGACCCACAATAAAGGAAATCAATAAATTATATAATCTAGTTGCATGGATGGATGGCTATGTCAATCCCACTACATATGGTGTGATTAGTTGGAGAAGCATAAGCTCTTGCACATTAAACTCAGAGGAAGGAATTGAACATTAGTAGCATCGGGGGCATGAAGTATCGACCAGAAGGAGTGCATGCATTAATTCCTCTTTGTGCTCGATCAGAACAGAGGTATGTGATAAGCCAAGGTTTGATAGATTAACCAAGGTAAGTTATTTTGTCAATGAATTCGAACGACAGAAACTTGAACAACAAAGGTTTTTAGTGTTAGATGTTGCAATAAGAGAGACCCCAACAAAAGGTGGGAAACCCATAAGGAAGGGATAGAGGATTGGAAACACTCTAAAAGGTCGATGAAAATCATGTTTGGAATAGAGGGTAATCTTCCCAAGTATATAAGCATGAGTGATCAGAAATCCCATGTGGTGTTGTTGGCCCTTGACCAAGTTTGGGAATATTCTTGGTCATGTCGACCTATTTTGGAATTTGAAAGCCTGTCGAAGGAGGAGCACAAGATGAAGCGGAGATCACAAAATCTCGACCCCTTTTTGGGTCCTTTTTGGGTTTTTGGGATTATGTAATAGGATTGGGATGTCAGCCCATGGATTTAGCCATGTTTAGGCCTATTTTGTAATATATAAATAGATGCTTAGGATAGATAGAAGGGTGGTGCATCTATGTGGTGTATGCAAGTTAGCTAAGTGTTATGTGAAAGTATGGTGTGTAGATGCTTCGTGCATACTTTGAGAGACTTCCAGAGCTAGGTGAAAGGTATTGTAATAGGTTGTGAAGTGCTTTGTGTTGTAACACAAGGAAGGAGGATATAGCGAGGTGAGCAGATATCCTATCCTAGGTGAAGTAGGGTTTTGAGGCTCTATGCTTGTAACCAATTGACTGAAGACAATAAACAAGAATATTTTGTGGATGTATCCTTGAGGTGGGGGTGAACCATGTAAACACTGTGTTGTTCCGCTTTTTTCTTGTCTTGATGTGTTTATAACTTCTCTTGCTAAGTGCTTTGATTTAGATACATATATATGCTTATGATTTGTGCTATGAATGTTAGATCTGACCTCTATGAATGTGCTTAGTGCTTGTTTCTGCTAGATCTGATCCATCTATTTGTGTTAAGTGCTTGATTAAATTAGATCAGTGTGAATGTTACAAAGATCTATTTTATCAGTGAAATAGATATTGATTTCATATGGAGGATATGATGGTGCTAAGTGCTCTATTAAGTACCATAATCACATATTTGTGTCCTAGATAAGGTTGCAGACACATGAGTCTCGCAACCACCCCTGCCTCTACCTCGGGTGAGACTTCATTTTCTTCGCAGGTGTTCCCGAAAGGGTCAGTAGTTAGGGTTTTGTTGGTGCACTATTGTAGCATTCAACCCTGGGTCTTCCCCTGTGCCAACAAATGGTTCTATTGCCGGGACCTGAAATTGTGATTGCTGGGAATTGAGAAAGAAGAAGCTTTGTGCAAAGATTCATCCTGAGGTTGTGAAAGCTCTGTGCATAGATCTGTCTCTCTATTACGCAATATTCTACTTGATTTATAAAGCTATGTGATAAAATAAAAATCTTGATCTGAAGAAAAGAAGTCGTATTTGAAGGAGAGAAGCAAGATCTGAAATCTTTGTGCTCTAAGAAAGGTAAAAGTGACAATTTCTTATTAAAAGAGGTAATATTTGCAAGCTCTGTGCTTTGATAAAGGTAAGAATAGTGAGAAGTTTTAGATCTGGAAGCTCTGTGCTCTGTAGAAGTAAGATAAGTGGAAATTTTTGTTTCTAGAGTATGGATCTAGGTATGTTTAATAGAGTCTATCCTAGTTCAAAAACTAGGGTATTGATAGATGAAGGAATATTTGATACTAATAGATCTGACAAGAATAGTAAAAGATATGTTATACATGTGCATAGAAAGAACTTTTGGACTAACAAATGGATGCAGGATCTTATAAATAATTTGTTGCAGGTTAGCTCCTATGCTCCTAGCACGCAATACAGGAGATGATGGGGATCATTTAAAAGAAAAAGAGGATTAACCCTTTGTTACAGCTCCAAAAGACCAAGAAATCTTGCTAAGGAATTCCCTGGAAGAATACCTAGTTGTCTTTGTTGCAAAGATATGGACCATGAAGTGTTGGATTTCCCTAGAATGATTGTTAAAGTTGAAAGAATGAATTTGAATCAGGAAAACCCTAAGGCAGATCCAGAGACTATATTAGAATCCCAGAAAGAATCAGAGAAAGTATTGTTATAGATGAAGGAAACCCTGAGTGACCATCAACATATTAGCTTATCAGATATCTTCAAAGAAAAAGAATGCCTTGAAGCAAGAATAGGAGACTTCGACATTGACTGTGTTCTGGATGAAGAGACACTGGTGAATATCATGACAGAGAGAACTTGGGAAGCTATAGGGAGGCCTGCTATGATTCCTTCATTAGGAGGAGTAGGTTTATTCAGAGGAAAGTTGATAAACTTATGTGGAAGGCTCACTCAGGAACCTATGAGTGCAAATGGAACTTCGACAGAAGAATATTTTGAGATTATTAAATTTATTGAAGACAACGCCCCATTTGCCATTTTACTAGGAAAACCTTGGATTGATAGAAATCAAGCCAAACGAAAGGAAGAAGAAGAAGTTTTGGAGCATAAGAAACAAGACTTAAAAGATTTTATGACTAGAAGGATCGCACACTTGATTGAAGAACATGAGAACAGATCGAAGTTGTTTCACATTAGAGATCCAGATGTCAAAGTTGCAAGAATACTAGAGGATCCACAGAATATTGAAGTACCTATACCAGATAAAGAAGAGGTATTACCCCTAAGTCCTAAGAAAGAATCTCAACAACATGTTGTGACTATGTCAAAACAAAATAAGAATCAGAATGGTAAAAGGACTACCGAGACAAAGCTCGGTGGAAAGAAGGCTAGGAAGCTAAGTAAGAAGAGAGATAAGATCGAAAAGTTGCATAAGGTTCTAGAGGGAACTTCACAGATGGAAAAATTGCAAAATTGGAGCTTTGTCAGGATATCAGAATAGCAACACATGGCACTTCGCCATGGTGAAGAAATATAGTCATTGGGGAAATTATAACCATTCGATCGATGCTCTAAACAGGCATAAAGTAAATTATGGTTCATCATCAGACCATTGGATCGTGCCATAACAGATAGAACAAGGTTAATGGTGGCTTCATACCCATTGTAAGTGAACTTTTGTTGAGTTACCTATTTATCCCATCATGCCATGCACCGAGAAAACTTTTGCTAATTGAGAATTGGAGCCCACAGACTAAGCCCAATTTATACAATGATTGTTGTGCTCTTTCTCTCTATCTCATTACCATGTCTAAGTTATTCTCTGAACCCATGATTTTTAACCCCAAGTGTGTATGTCGAACGAATTGAGCACCGTAGAGGAATCTGTTGAAGAATTTTTGATCGACTTGATGACTAAGAGAGTCATGTCGATGTCTATAGGTATTGAGTCTTCATCCACAAGAACAGTTCAAGCATCACCATCAACTACTCATGGAGCAGGACCGTCTCGACCGTTAGTTGAGAAGTGAACTAAGCATAGGGATGACTTAGCAAATGATAAACTAATTCTGACTATCTTACCTACCTATATACCACCTTTGAGAGGTGTTGTAAACCACGACAGCATACCTAGAGATTTTGAGTACACCTTGGTGTTAGAAAAACAAGACCGCGGAGAAATAAAATAAAACAAATGCATAAACAAAACACAGAAGACACACAATACAAGAGAGACACAGATTTACGTGGTTCACCCAGTGTGGGCTACGTCCACCAGAGAAA
>JZKD02S1961195.1:132207-168935 GCA_000966675.3 Picea glauca
CAGAACTTAGTTGATTAGTAACCGTATTAAATTCATTTAAATGATTTGCAACAGACCCACCTTCTGACATCTTCATATTAAATAATCTCTTCATTAGAAATACCTTATTCAACGCTGAGGGTTTTTCATACAATTTGGCCAACACATCCATCAAACCCTTCGTTGTATTTTCTTTCGAAATATTGAAAGCTACCGACGCTGTCAGGCTCAGCTGTATCGTTCCTAGATCCTTTCTGTCAAGAATCTCCCATTCTTTGTCCTTCATGGTCGCCAGCTTCTTTGCTACTCCGCTCAATGGTAGGAATAGATCCTTTTGATATAAATATTCTTCCATCTACATCTTCCATAACTGGTAGTTTTGGTCATTAAATTTCTCGACCCTAAACTTTCCATCTTCCGACATTTCTCCCACTCGAACCAGGAACCCTCTTTTCCTGCGAGTTACCTTATTCTCGGATACTAGTTGTTAGAAAAACAGAACCACGGAGAAATAAAATAAAACAAATGAAGAAACAAAACACAGAAGATGCACAATACAAGAGAGACAGAGATTTACGTGGTTCACCCAGTGTGGGCTACGTCCACCAGAGAAATTGCGAGGTCCTTCCTTTATTATTATCTAGGAACTGAAGGGATACAACCTACAACAAAACCCATTGTAACTTCCTCTTCTTTCTCTCACAGTTTCCTCTCTCAGAATACAATATTCACCATCAACCATAGCCGCAATACATTTCCCTCATAAAAGAGGGTTTCCTTCTAGGGCAAAAAACCCTAACATAATCTCTACCGTTAGATATGCGACCTTATAATGAACGGTCCAGATTTACAATGAAATTACAATATACTTTTATAAGGCAATTTTTTCTTCAGGGGCCCGCTTGCCCCCAGACCCCCCAGCCGGGGGGATAGACCCCCCGGACCCTGCAGAGGGGGTACCAATTAGAACTTGACTGCAGAGAAGCCCAGGATCAAGGGTACAAATTTCACTTCAGATGGATATTGATCTTGACCTTTTTCATTGCTTGGGAGATGTCAGAAGGTGCGACCTTCCTAGACATCGAGCCCTTTGAACCATTGGTTGTGAATTTTATCACACTGTGGTATTCAAGAAACATGAATAAATAGTGGTAGTCCAATGATGTATTTCACTCATACTACAACCAATTGAAGGTATCCATACATTTCGTGCCTCACATAACTCCGAACAATTTACATAGGTTCCAGCCTTTGATGAAATTCAACACAGACCACCATTTCATTTATATCACAGTGCACGTTGATGAGCACAAGTAGAAAATTCAGTCCTACTACAAGATAATGAAGGAGGACTTGGAGGAGATCACCAAGGACTAGTCAGTGGACCTCCTCATTCCAGCAGACCCTGTGGAGATATTTGATATAGATAGTCCAGAAACTATGCAGGATACTCCCGGACCTAGAAGGATGAAGAAAACTAAAGAGGTTTAGGATTTATATAGTGCATCCATGAAGAATACTTCCATCTCACCAAATAAAGGAGGTGATGGTGGAGATATATATGGAACAGAAGTTGAATAGAAGAAAATAAAGGTTACATCACCTAGAGATGAGGAGGACCCCTTGAAGAAAAGGAATGTTTTCCCTTCGAAGCCTTCCTCCCGAAAGAAATCAAAAGCTTCTATGACCAAAATGTAGATTATCCTCACCTCAGATGACTTCAATTTCATTATATTAGCCTTGGATGATGCTTCACTAGAGATAGCAAAGAAACAGGATGTTAAGTAGGAAGCGATGTCCAATAGAATCAATATTGAGCTCCAAGGAGTACAACAAGCACTACAGTCCAGCCGCGCAGTCTCCACTGTGCCTGCGCCTCTGCCATTAGGAACACCAAAATTGGGAGATGAGCCATCTCAACCCCACCAAATAGCTAATATAGTCGAAGCTTTCCTTCAACGAGCGCAAGAAGAAACAGCGTAAGCCACCCAGGCTTTGACACAAGTGCAAGGAGTCCTTGCAGAGAAACGTAGTACTACAGAATGAGAGAAGCTTCCTCTCCAGGAAAAGTTCGACGAAGGAAAAGCCCAATTGTAGAAAGAAAAGGAACATTTTCTCACAGAGAAACTCGAAGTAAAATAAATGGTCAATGGAGCACTTCGCTCTATGACAATCATAAAAGTAAGGGCCGAAGAGACAATTCCACAACAAGTAGCGCAACTTGAAGAAGTGATACAGCATCTACAACAATGCATAGTAGATTTGGAGCTACACGCAGTCCCTGAGACCCCACAATATGTAAGAAAACAAAGGGAAGCAACCGCTAGGAGAACAGTTGAGTGACTAAAGGCTCCTGTCGGGGAGTGAAAGTAGTTGAGTAACCATAGTGACCAAACATATGAGAAGCTCGCTAAGAATCCGAAATTGCAAGCACTGGAGTCGCAGCTCGAGGAAGAAAAGAAGCGCACAAATATACTACAGGTGCAGTTGAAGGCCCTGTCAGCTATAGAAAGAATGAAGCGGTCTCAAGTGCAGTGCACTGTTCAGCAGCATATCCATACGATTCAAAGAAAAGTTATGGAAGTAACTCAATGGCTCCAACCTATGCAAGATAAGGCCTATCAATTGTTCACAGAGGTTGAGAGTCAAGGAGAAGAGATAGAGCAGGTTGTTAATGTAACAGAACAATGCCTAGAAGGTCTAGTGATTGACGTAGTAATCTAGAAGTTCACCAAGCAAGAGGTTGTAGCACAGCAGTAGGTCGAAGCAGCTCGAGCCAAGCTCGGGGTAGAACTAGTCAGACCAGAGTGATTGGGGATGAGTCACAGGTGAGTGTTGGGGGCCTATTGGACCTTGACCAAGTTTTGGGAGATTCTTGGTCATGTCGACCTATTTTTTACTTTGACAGCCTATCGAAGGAGGAGTACAAGATGAAGCAGAGATCACGAGTTCTCAGCCCCTTTTTGGGTCCTTTTTAGGTTTTTTGGATTATGTAACGGGATTGGGATGTTGGCCCATCGGTTTACCCATGTTTAGGCCTATTTTGTAATATATAAATAGATACTTAGGATAGATATAAGTGTGGTGAATCTATGTGGTGTATGAAAGTTAGCTAAGTGATACGTGCAAGTATGGTGTGTAGATGTTTCGTGTATACGGTGAGAGACTTGCAGAGCTATGTGTAAGATATTGTAATAGGTTGTGAAGTGATTTGTGTTGTAATGCAAGGAAGGAGGATATAGCAAGGTGCGTAGATATCTTGTCTTAGGCGAAGTAGGTTTTTGAGGCTTTGTTCTTGTAACCAATTGACTTAAGACAATAAAGAAGAAGAGTTGTTGGATGTAGCCCCATGGTGGGGGTGAACCACATAAACATTGTGTTGTTCTACTTTGTGCTTGTCTTGATGTGTTTATAACTTCTCTTGCTAAGTGCTTTGATTTAGATACATAGATCTACTTATTCTTTATGATATGATTGTTATATCTGACCTCTATGAATGTGCTTAGTGCTTGCTTCTGCTAGATCTGATCCATCTGTTTGTGCTAAGTGCTTAATTACATTAGATTAGGGTGAATGTTGTGAAGCTCTATTTTATCAGCAAAGTAGATATTGATTACATATTGAGGATCTAACAATTCTAAGTGCTCTATTAAGTATCATAATCATAGATCCATGTCCCATCTAAGGTTGCAGACACCTGAGTCTCACAACCACCCCTGCCTCTACCTTGAGTGAGACTTCATCTGCTTCGCAGGTGTTGTCAAAAGGGTCAATAGTTAGGGTTTTGTTGGTGCATTGTTGTAGCATTAAACCCTGGGTCTTCCCCTATGCCAACAAGAACATTGTATGACAACTTGGAATCAATTGTCGAAGTAGGAATGGACACACAAGTTCATACATACGTTGGAGATAGTTCCTGGGAATTGGTACTTAGAGATAGAAGTTTGTAGGGAAATAGTAAATTGGGAGGAGCTCAGCCAAAACCTTAAGGTAACATTTACTTTTGAGTTTGAGTCACCTTTAGTTGATGTGGTCTTATAAGTCATTAAAGGAATAATTTTTATGGAAGAAGGGTAAGTAGAATTAGTACCTACATATAGTGTGCACAAAGAATCTACGACAGTACATGAATTATTGGAATGTTATATCACTATCGGGGGAAAAAACGATGAAGAAGAGCCAAGAAATGTAAAGGTATTGGGAATTGAAGGAGAGTGTGATGTATTAGGTCCATCACTTGAATCTGACACATATGCAAAACCCTTAAGAGTGTGAAAAGTGAACATTGGCATGGAAGAGAAGCCAAAGTTTGCAAACATTGGGGATTATTGGAATGATGAGACCGTGGAGAAAATTACAGACTTACTACATGAGTATCAATATATTTTTCCAACCGCCTTTTCAGAGCTGAAGGGGATAGCGAGAGAATTAGGTAAGATGAAGATTTTGTTGAAACCAAATGCTAAACCAGTGAGACAAAGACCTTACAGGTTAAATCCAAAGTATAAGGAAAAAGTGAAAGAAAAACTTGATAGAATTATAGAAGCCGGTATAATTGATCGCTTCATAGAATATGAATGGATAAGTCCGATGTTGATTCAATATAAGAAGGCGGGGGGTATTATAATTTGTGTAGACCTAATAAAATTGAATGATGTATGCTTGAATTATTGGATAACTTAGGAGGGTAGGAGGCTTATTCATTCGTCGATGGATTTTCAGGATACCATCAGATAAATATTGCGCCAAAGTATAGACATACGACAAAATTTGCGATGGAGTGGGGAATATTCCAATACACAGTGATGTCATTTGGGTTAAAGAATGCACCTATTGTGTTTTCTAGAGTATTTTTCACAACATTTAAGGAGTTTATTCATCATTTTCTTAAAGTATACCTAGATAACTGGATTGCCTTTAACCTATTGAAATATCACATAGAAAATCTAAGGTTGATGCTTGATCGATGTAGAAAATATCAGATTTCATTAAATTTGAAGAAATGTATTTTCAGCCCACCATTTGGGATATTGTTAGGCCATGTAAATATGCAACCAAGGTTTGTTAGTTTATCTAGGCAAGATATTAGTAATTATTAATTTTTCACCACATGAATCAATATGACAACTGATAACAACATGGGTCATACAAGATACTACTAAAAATTTATTAAAGGCTATGCACAGATTATAGCCCCAATGGAGAAGTTATTGAAGAAATAAGATAAGTTTCAATGGCACAAAGACTGTCAGAAGGGTCTCAATGTAATGAAATAGAAGTTAGTGTTACGAGGAAAATCCGGTGCCAGTCTTGACCAAGGTTTGGTATGCCCAAAGTGCGGGATATAGCATAATGTGCCAGTCGGACTTACTCTAGCTAAAAAAATTTTGCAAAATGGTCTTGAGAGACTTGGTGATGGCCTTTACTTGTCCATTTTCCCGAGGATAATAAGGTGAAGAATTACCATGTCTAAATCCCATCTTAGATGCTAGTTCTTCCATCATTTCATTCTGAAAGTGACTTCCATGATCAGTGACAACCTCACTCAGGATACCGAACCAGGCGATAATTTGATTGAATACGAAGAAGGTGGCAGTCTTCCCATCGGATTTAACTGTACGCATGGCCTTGTCCCATTTATTAAAGTAGTTGAAGGACACAATAATGTGTTGATGGCCCCCAACTGAAGTTGGGTTGCAATCCACAAATTCCACCCCCCACTTGGTGAAGGGACCAACGGTAATGATTGGGTGAAGAGGGGTTGGATGAAAGTGCATTTTCCAAGTGAACACATGGTAGGGGTGATAATTCTTAACCACTTCAATACAATATTTAAATATATATGGCCAGAAATAACTAGCTCGCAAAACATTTTGGGTTGTCGCAAGCCTGGATAGGTGACCACCACAAGCCCCACTGTGGCAATTGTTTAGGACCGACTCATCTTCTCCATGATTTAAACAATGATGCAAGATATTGTCTATTCCTCGGTGATACAAAGTGTCACCAAGGATAGTATAATTCTTAGCTTGTTACCTTACACACCATTGGTCATCTCATGTGAGATGCTAAGGGAACTTCAAAGTTTTAATATAGAGAACAATGTCTCCATACCAGGGGTCGGACAACGAGACAAGAAAAATGTGTTCATCAGAAAACAAATCAACATGTATAGCATCCTCATCTAATCACGGAAAGTCAAATATTAACTCCGCAAAGACTAGTGATTTCTTGGATTTCGCAGAAGCGAAATCGAGATTAAACTCTTGTAAAATGACAATCCATTTATTGTATTTTCCCCCTATGATATGCCTAGTAAGGACATATTGAAATGGATTGACATCGACAACCATAGTAGTCTTGCAAAGTAATATATAATGATGTAAACGTTGGACTGTGTGGATGGCAGCCAAAGATATATTTTCAACATGAGAATAATTAAGCTCAGGACCAACTAGGTTTCGACTAAGATAGTAGATGACGTGCTCACGGAGTTCATCATCCTCCTCAACCAAAACCATACCAATCATCTCCTCAGACGCGGTGATATAAAGCAATTAATCCCTATTGTAGTCAGGAGACTTCAGCAGAGGCATCGATACCAAGGCTTTATTCAAAGCATCGAAGGACTCTTGGACTCACTCATCCCAGATAAAAGGGGTGTCCTTCTTGAAAAGACGCATGAAACCCTTAGTGATATTGTCATAATTTACTATAAACTGATGTAGAAAGTTATCTTTCCACTGTAAACCTTGAATTTGTCTAATAGTGTGCGGGGGAGGCAATCAAAGTATTGCTTCAACCTTTAATGGCTCTACCATGATCTCGGTCTCAGAAACTAGAAATCCCAAAAGGTGACCAGACCTAATGCAAAATATGCACTTATGAGGGTTTAACTAGATTCTATAGTAACGACATATTCAGGGATGATTTAGGGGCTAAATTTCACTCATGGGATAATTTTCCATGGTTTTTCCAAAAATGAGATTCGTTATTTTAACAATGATTCACCCAAATTATATAGGATAAAATTATTTTACCTTAAAAATCGCCAAAATTTTATATAAACTATATAAAATCCTTAGAAATTTAAATATTTTTACAAAAATATTGCCAGTCATTTATAGTTGGCATATGAAGAATTAGTAAGATTCGCCAAGGTTTCTATATTTTAAAATAAATTTCCATCCTTAAAATCATCCCTGGACATATTTCAAAAAAATGATGAAGGTCCATAGAGTGATCCTCTCTCTTACGAGAGTGAGCAACAATATCATCAAGGTAAGCTTCGACTATATGCTTAAGATCGTGGAATGTGAAAGTCATATCACGTTGGAAGGTTTCTCCGGGGTTTTTAAGGCTGAAAGGCATTTTTCGATATGCGAAAGTACCCCAAGGAAAAATAAATGTTGCCTTGTGTTTATCCTCAAGTTTAATTTGAATATGGTTATACCCTGAAAATCCATCCATAAAATAAAATACTTCGCTTCTCGCACACTCGTCAAGAGTCTAATCGATGAAAGGTGCCGAGAAGTTTTCTTTAGGACGAGCCTTGTTCAGGTCATGAAATTCCATACATACATGGATAGTTCCTTGCTTCTTATTCACAGGAATGGGATTGGATGCCCATTCAGTTAACGGAACCAGGTAGATGAATCCATCATTAAGTAGCTTCTCCACCTCTGCCTTAATAGCAGGGGCCTTCCAGGGATTGACAGCTCTAAAACATTGTTGAACAGGTTTAGCATACGAATAATTTCTAATATCATGCTTGACAATATGAGGGTTAATTCTTAGCATCTCTTCATATGAACAAGAAAACACATCTCAAAATTCCTTGAAGAGTTCGGTGTAGATCAATATTTCTTCTAGCGAACAATCTGCATTGATATGTACGTTTTCAATATTGATAGGGGTACGAGACATATCGATCATGATGGTAGGAGAAATACTTTCCATATTTCCTTTGGCATAAATTTTATGTGTATCAAGTGGAACTATGACGTGACTGACTCTCTCACTCAAAGTAGATCGAAAGTCATCTTGTTTGATTCTTTCAATCTCTGGTAGAAAATAAGAGCAGTGATGCATATCATCCCAAGGTCTGTGGGAACCATTCATGGCTTCAATGATAGCTTCATCCAAAGGCAAAGACTCATTGAGGAAGTCATGTGAACAAGACAATAAAGTGACCCAAATGATCCTAAGAACGAGATCCTCCTCATTTGTCGGTGAGGTAACAGGATCGGGATCAGTGGAAGAGTCAAGAATAGCTTGATACACAATCTCCATTGTCGATAGTGGCATGGACATTCCATCATGGGAATGACCTTCACAAGATGAATTCGGGGAAGGTACGGTCCACAGATCACTAAAATAGGAAGTACGAAAAGGAATAGACCTCTTTATCGAAACGGGCCTACTGGACATGGCATAAACATGGTGAATCGGTTCCATGAAGTCAAAAGTACCCATAAGGGAAGAATACATTCTAACACTGATATTCTCAGTTGTCGACTCATAATTTTTTATCACAGGGATTGATGGTCTAATAGATGCATTGGGAATAGTGTATGCAAAGGATAATTGGTTGATTGTCACGATCTTCACTTCATGAGGGAAAAAAAGAGTGTAGAATACAGACGATATGATGATGACCATAGCATAGGTCCAATTGTGTCCTAGTAATAAGTTATAATAAAGAGGTGCATCAACTACCTCCACCTCCACCTCTACCATCTTCCCACCTAACTGGACCGGAAAGGCAGGAAGAATATCGTGAGGGCGGAAGGAATGATCGTTAAAAGAAGTCAACATGTTTGATGATTTAGAAAGAGTCAGAGAATTGATATTTTTCCAACATATTAGGTACATCACACATGTAGTAGTGCCTTCATCAACAACCGTACTTTTGATGGTATAATTTGAGTACCCCATGTGGATTTGGAATTCCACAGGGTAAGGAAAGTAAGGCTTCACATCTGTGGTGTCAAACTTGAAAATTTTTTAGCCACTAGGTTCTAGAGATCCTAACACAAATAGTAAGGCATTCCTCTATGAAGTACATGTCTGGAGTAACTCCAAAGATGACATCGCACAAGGGGTTTGACCCAGGTCCTCAACAATAGAGTAGTTATAGGCATATATAACATTTGGATTTTGAGTAGAGCGCTTGAATACTCCTTTCAGAATACAAGGCAATGGCTCTATTTTTTCAATCTGTAAAGTCATCTCTGGAGGAGAAGGAGGAGATTCTAGACCAGGTATATCTTGTGAAGAGCTATAATCTGGAGATCGAGTGGCTACATTAACTTTCGCATCGACTATATTGATACACAAATGATATTCATCTTGCAATGGTGGGTTTTAACTCCCACCAACCACATTTCTGACATTTGAGGAACTCGAAGCCATGTGATGGTTATGTGGAAAATAATTTGTTAGCACGACGGGCGGTAGAGATAATATCCTTGTAGCTTCCACAATTTTTGGGCATAAATGAGTAAGGTGGTCGTCTATACAAAGCTTACAGGGAAATTTCACCTTATGTCTTTCTCTCTTTCCCTCTCCAGCATTATTATTCGTCTTCTCATTATTACCATTGTCCTTGGGTTTATTATTATTTTTCCCACCCTTACGATTATTATGTCATTTCTTATTATTATCGCCTAGTTGTTGGTTACCATTTGGGTTGTCTGACGATTGCAAGGAATGTGCATCTGTCGACTAAGTGGGATTGGAAGACACAGATGAAGTTGGCCCTCCTGCAAACTGGTTTAGAGACAACTCTTTCAAATGGCTTGTCATCGAGTCTGTGGATTTTACATTGGTGGAGCATACAATGCCATCAACATGAGGTCCAATATTTTGTCTAGGGTCATAAGTTGACCTTGATGTGTCCAGAATAATGTGGTATAATATCCCATACTGAGCATATATAAGATCTAACTGTTGGGCTTTGTAGATCACTTCTTCCTCAGTGGTAACCCTGGATGTAGTAACATCCTTCGAGATAGGAGGATGAAAAGACTTAAGAAACCATTCTAAAAGAAAGGTCGGAGGTATGGAGGTATAAATCAACCTCTTTCATCTACTCCACTCCTGGATAGGATCTAAGATATGATTGGTTGTGTCCTGGCGTAAAGTCGACAGAATTTATAGGCCAGCATCGTAACGAAGTGGTAATTGGAAGTGATTAAGGAAGACCAACACCATCTAACTAAAGGTCCCATATACCCCCCTAGGTAGCTTGATATACCATTTCATAGAAAACCCAATGAAGGTGCATTGAAATAATCTTAACCGAATGGAATCGTCATTAAGGGAATTCGAGGAGAATCATAGGTGAAAGGTAGTAACATGATCACCAGGATCCTCTCCATTCTTACCTTTGAATCTTGGAATGTCTGAAGGAAGCTTGGTGGGGAATGGGGGACATGTAGGATCATGACTCACATTTTCATTCATCAAATTAGACAAGTCTAGAAGATTAAGCATGGCAAGAAAAGGGAAATGGGGTTGCAACATCTGGTCCCAAGCTCCCTAGAAAGATTGTGTTTGAGGAACTGCAACCCATCGAGGGTTTTGGTAAGCACCATGGCCCTGTCTAGTATTTTAATACCCTCCTTCGGTATGATTCATAAAAGGTTGGTTGGGCATCATTCCAGTAGGAATGTCCTGATGGGGGTTATTAAAATTTCCCCTAGCTGGATTGGATATGGGTTAGGGGTTGACCAAAGCATGAAATTGACCTCCTTCGGGTGTGAATCTAGAGGATAGAGGTGGATTTTTCATGCCAAATGTGTTGGTTGGAATCGGCACTAAGGAGGTAGGGTTATAGGACGAAACTTGAGAAAAATATTGTCCGCCAGGTTGGTTGTTCCACCCAAAAGAAAGAGAATTAAACTTGGGTTTAAAAGAAGGAATGATTCACATATTAGGATTCATTTGAGGGATTTGAGAACCACCAAATGAAAATGGAGTGTAAGGAGGTGTAGTGCCCCCAAGCCCAATTCTAGTATTAGGGCCAGCAATTGGGATGGAATTCAAAAAATACGAAGTAAAGTTCGACATACCATAGGAAAAAGGACTAGAGGCCATAGGTATAGACTGAAAATTATATCCTGGTGAGTGACCAAGAGACCCAAAAGGGTTCGAGGAAAGACATTGATAATTCACTATAGGTCGAGCCATAGTAATGACAAGTTCCTCTGGCACTACAACCATTGTAGTTGTAGAAGTGGAAAGGGTGACATTAACTATAGTGGGTGTGTGATTCTAATGGATCCCATTGTTATGAAGACTAGGTTAAGTACTCATCCTTGTAGAATTACAAGTCTGAATAGTGGAGCTGTGTATACGATGTCTAATAAATCTACGCCTTTTAGAAGGAAAAGACTCAAAATCTGGTGGTAACTATAACAAGCGACGAAACCGACGGGGACACTGGTCTGACTCCACGATGACTTAATACTCTAAAGACAAAAAATAAATCCTAAGGTCAACTAGTAATCAAAGAGATCACCAAAAGTCAAATGGCCAATATGCACACAAATGGGGTAAAGTGGATGAAAGTGGCCTCCCTCCCTAAATAAGGTATGTCTCTCCCAAGAGGGGCCTGAGAATCCTTTCTAACTATAGGAGGTAACATAATTAGTTATAAGGGCCCTCATGCGCTTAACAACCAGTCAGTCATATCCCCCCGGAGAGGTAATCCTGCATAAAAGTTGTCTGTTGTCTGAACCTTATCTGACCCAGGGTACCTGCACAATAACCCTTGCAAGTAACCTATGTTGCACCTAAGTCAAGAAACTAAGTCAAGTCCACCATATGGGCAGGGTAGCAAAGCCCGAAACCTTGAAAGTATCTCCTCTCAAGGAGATAAAGGAACTAGCAAGATCCCCATATACAAATAGATCCCCAAAAATATCTCTGACGCTAAGAAGGTATCGTGGGAATATCCCTTCAACAAACTTCACGCGACCTCATGATTAAATCTAGTGTGAGTGGAGCCTCCTGATATTACCAATTATACAATGGATTTTTCCACTCCCTTTGTCAGACACATATGTTGATGTAATTTCCTTGGAGAAGTTTACTCACAAAATCCTATTCTGAGGCACTAAATCCTAAGCTAGTTTGTGCACCCTAGAAAATAAAATCGTGACTAATCAATTTTAAATTATAGCATTAATTTTAGTGGCCGTGATTACTCAAAAAGGTATGGTAGTGAAAGTTGTGATGTTATGACTCAGCAAGAAAAGTAAATATGAATATAATGCAAAGTCCTAACTTCAATTTTCAATGATTGATATGCTTCTAATGAAAAATGAAATTTTCAATTTCAACTCTGCAATTCTGAAGTAAAAATGCAACCTTTCCTTACATGCATTAGGCTAATGACAAAAGACTCAAAAGATCAAAAATGTCAAGCAATGAAAAATGCCTAATATTTTTGTATTTTCAATATAAGAGAAATGAAAATGCATGGACTGAACAACAACTTGATATATAAAACTCTATTGTGTATAAAAAGAGATAACTCAAGAAGAATTCCAAGGAGCAAAACACACAGCCCAATGTACAAGGACAGTCAAAATGAAAAGGTGATGAGAAAGACTTCGCCCAAAAATTCAACCTCAGACAGGTTTCCTATCATCCCACGGGAACTTAATAGTCACTACAAAGACCCAAGAAGGCTCAACAAACATCAAATCCCACCCAGCAACCACCAAACCCAACTAACAAGCAAATAAGGCCGATGTACACAATTGTTCAAGGAAACAGAGCATATGTACATAACTTTCAGAGGGATAGCCCGCATATATACGCGACTGTCAAGCCCAAAACCACGTATATGTTTTAAAAAAAAATCCAAGCAAGGGAGAAAGAATAAAAACTCAGACCCAGATTAAACCGAGGTTGTCAAGAAATTATACGACAAGAAATGCAATAGAAAAGAGAGAAATCTAAGGAGAAAAGTACTCCAAACCCTAAGAAAGAAGATTTAATCCCCAGTATGGTCGCCAATTCTATTATGAGGAAAATATCTCTATGGATAGGGTAAACCACAACATATGGAAATGACTGTAGAAATCAAATCTCTTCTCAAGTATTCTATGTAAACAAATATGATAGCAAGGAAAGATAAAATACCTACCTCATCCAAACGTTCAATGAAGTCCATCATTGAGCACTAGACCCAAATAAATATACCTGCAACTAGTCCTCAACAACCAAGCAAAGCAAGCATATGGTGATAATAAATGATGTTATCACATTCAATAGCATAATCCATTAATAATAATTCGAATATTTTCAAGATATAAATTGGATAGGAAAAGATTATTTCTATTAATATATTATCAACAAAAGTGAAAATGTTACAGACTTCTGTGTCGGCACAGTTCGGAACCAAGAAACTAAGTTCCTTCCAGTTGAGCCTCCACCACTTCAATCCTCCACCAAAGGAAAGCTCATAAAAGAGAAACACTGAGGTTCTCCATCAAATAAGGGAAGATCTTGGGGGATGAACATTGTGTTCAAACTTGAAGGACAAAGGGATGTAGACTCAATATGAAGTAAATAATTTTTGTAGAGTAACTTTTCTCTCAAAGTTGAATTCTTTCTCCTCCTTTCAATAGCTCAGAATTGGCCCATTTATATCCTTCAAGTGGAACTAAAGGGTCGAGTCTGAACGTTTTCAGTATATGGAAGGCCAAGGATCATAGATCTTCTGTCATGCCATGGAAACTCGACTCCATTTTTCATTTTTTGGCACAAATCCCGATGTACGCGGGCTGTAGTGGTGTAGCCTACATATACGCATGTTGTATTGTAGGAAATATGCGTAAATGTGGAAAAATATGTATTTTTAGCTCAGGGATTTTACAAATAGGGATGATAAGTCTGCATATGGAAATGGAAAAAGGCCTTCTGTGCAATATTTCATAGGGTGAGGCAAATATTGCTATAACATTTAGTAAATTTGCCCATTTTGGTATTCCCAAATTGGCAGAAAGAGATTCATGTCCATGTGGATGCATCATCAATAGTGCTCATTGCATTGTTATCTCATCCTAGGGAAGGTGAGTTATATCATCCACTACTACGAAGTTCTCAATTGCTGAGAAAAATTAAACCATGATAGAAAGGGAAGGCTTGGAAATGGTGTATGATCTGCATAAGTTCAAACATTACCTGTTGGGAGCCCACTTCAAGATGTATACAGACCATTATACACTTGGATATCTAATGAAAAAACCAGTGTTTTGGGGGAGGATCCATACATGGCTATTATTATTCCACGAGTGTGATTTTGAAGTTATCATGAAGCCAGGAAAACCAAATGCAGGACCAGACTATTTGTCGTGGATTTTGACAGTAGGTATTTTAGACGATAGATTACCAAATGCACTATAGTTTTTATTCAAGATGGTAGATGACCAGTTTGTTGAAATTGTCCAATAGTTAAGCATATGAGTGACTCCATCTGATATGACAATATCCCAAAAGAAACAACTAGTGGTCAGAGCAGTCGATTACCATTTTATTGCAGGAAACTTATATAAGTTAGGCATAGATGGGATACTATGACAATGTGTGTTTGAACACAAGAGACCCATGATTTTATAAAAAGCACATGACAGAATTGTAAGAGGACATTATGCAAGAAAGGTGACAACACAGAAGATATTATGTGCAGGACTATGGTGGCCAACCTTCCATAAGGATACAAGGGAATATTTTCAAACCTGCAATGTTTGTCAGAGAGTAGGAAGACCATCATGAAGGAATGAGATTCCCTTGAATCCGCAAGTTATCTTACAAGCATTTGAAAAATGGGTAGTGGATTTTTTTGGACCTATTAACCCACTAGCATGAAGAATAGGATCAAGATAGATAATTACTACAACAAACTACTTGACCAGATGGGCATAAGCAAAACTTGTTACAGATTGCAGCACAAAGACAAATGTGCAGTTCTTATTTGATAAAATAGTTACAAGGTTTGGGTTTCCTAAGATACTCATGAGCGATCAAGGGACTCACTTTTTGAATAACAAAATTGTAGCACTAACAAAGGATTTCCAGATAAAACATTGAAAGATCACTCCATGTCGCCCACAAGCAAATGGAATGGTGGAGGCCTTTAACAAGATACCGGAAAATGCAATGACCAAGGTGTGCAACATAGGGAGATATGAATTGGATTTAAGGATACCTATAGTAATATGAGATCACATAATTACATGCAATAGGTTGACCAGAAAAACACCCTTTAAGTAAGAATTCGGTCAAGAAGTAGTCATGCACATAGAATTTCTTATACCAAGTCTACGGATTGCGGTAATGAAAAATATTACGGATTATGTCATATTAAAATAAATGTTATCACAGTTATTAATACTAGAGGAAGATCACTTTATTGTTGGCTTCCATCAGCAACTACATAAGGCATGTCACGATCAACACATCAAGCAGAAGAAGTTCCAAATAGGAGATCTAGTACTGATTTACGACAACAAGTTCCTACAACACCCAGGAAAGTTTAGGACGCACTAGATAGGACCATATCATAACAGATATGTCACTGATGCAGGTGTTGTTCATCTAGAGTAGTTTGATGGACAAGTTGTAGAAGAAATAGTGAATTGAAACCAACTGAAAGTATATAGGGACGGTCTTCCTTCCGCGCACTAAAGGAGTTGTGCAGTGTAAAATTGTATCATAGTGTACTATATAAAGGGAAAAAAAAGAAAACTAGGAAAACCATGAAAAAGAAAGAAACAAGTTAAGGCAATAGGTTGGGMATTGAATAATTAAAGAATTTTTGTTTATGTGTAAAGAGGAGAAGGAAGCTACCACAAATAAGAGAAAATTAAGTAGAAGGAAACAAGACTCYGCAGAAGGGAGAGTTCGTGTAGAGAGATGTGATTGCACAGAAGAAACCTAAGAGAATTCAACACACCACATGATAGTACATGTAATAAATAGTTATCATGATGAAAAGTAGTGGTKTTACCTGCCATTATTCACAAAAGATCTTGATTGATTGCCAAATAGAACAAGGAATTCATCGAAGATGTGGAGTGATGGAGAAATAAAATCAACCATTAGTTTAGGCATGAAAATAAATTATAGTTTGTAATGAAATATAAAAGTATGCAAGGAAGTGCATCATCATAATTAAAATTGATAGGAAAAGCATTCAAAATTGACTTCAATTGAAAGGCAACAGGAATGAGTGTGACGAATATTTTTATAGGATGAGTGATTTAGACCGGAATATGCCAAAGGACATAGCATTATTGGAAATACATGGGAGAAATCGAGTATAAGTACACTCATATGATACCACGCTTATTCAACTCCATCATTGTCCAAAATGAATGTCTTAAGTTAGAAAGTAGTGTGTAGAATGCAGTTGAAATTTGGTAGTATGACACCCACAACAGTGAATGTGACCTTCAAAGCATTCATGCTGCATTGGAAACATGCCTGAGTGGATCGAGACTTGCCACGGATGAATGTTGGGGGCATGTTGGAGAGGAATTTTGGATATGTTTCGGGATCTATTCCAAAAGGAGGTCTAAGGGTAAAAGACAGTTATAAGATGGACCAGAGCATGCAGTGGATGTAGACTTTGAGAAAAAGAGTGTGACAAAATGATGCATGATGGAACAATGCACAGAAGGTAGAAAATGGTTATAAAGCATGGGGTTTGGTGACACTTTGTCCACTTTTGTAATGGGTTTTGGGGGACACTTTGTCCACTTTTGTAATGGTTTTTGGGGGAAAAATCATCCACTTTTGTAATGTTCTTAGCCCTATTTTGTTGTGTCAGATATCCACTAAGGAAAACAAATTTTTCGTCAAATTCTCGAGGATCAGAATCCCTGAAAGACCTACGGGGGTCTTAGCATAGGCTAGTTCCTTCCTTGTCCATTTCCATGTGATCATGGGTTGCGAACACAAGCTGAACAAGTACGGTGTTCTTTCTCTCTTCGCAACTCAGCACTACTAGAGCGTCGAGTCTTTCGACTCTGAAAATCCCGACATGGAAAAGTGTCAAACCTCAACAGGGCTAGCAAGTGGTAGGTTTCCTCCTTGGGGTCTTGACCACATGACCCTGTCCCGTGTCTACGTGCTTAATCTGGCCAAGCGCTTATCGATTTTTCATGAATCAGGGAAACGCGATGCATGACTTCCCTTTGACACTTTTCGCTACTCACAACCTCCCAGGTTGAAGCGTCGAACTCTCATGCTCTTCTTCTCTGAAATCCCAAGACATGAAAGTCAACAATGGTTGACTTCCTCTTCGCACTTCTTGCAAATCGCAACCTTGTGATTTGGAGCATTGAGCCTTCGTGCTCCTATCTCGCGAATCTTCGAGACATGAGAGGTCAATAGAGTGTTGAATCCTTTCCGAGCGACGCTTTCCCACTTGTCAATCATGCGGGCCCCACCTGATGGATATGCCACGTGTTATCACAAGCCTTGGCTCTCAGCACTTTGCAACTTCTATGGTCGAAAGTGACCCCTTCCAACCTCCAAACCCATGAACTCCCAATATACAATATCACCATGGAGTTCTGATCCAACAGTCCTCCCCTTCCTGGATCCAACAGTTCAGATTTTTCTCCTCGCCACTTTGCGACTTCATGAGTTGGAGCACACAACCCTTACGCTCTCTTCTTGCAAAACCCCGAGATGCGATATTCCTTGATCTCTACCACCTATCCTCCCCAAGTGGACGGTCTTGATCCTCTCACAACTTCGTCGCTCGCAAGGTCGAAGGACTTCCCTCTATGACTCTCGATGTCTAAATCCTCGATATGGGTGATCTCGCGACACGCATCCGCTCTAAGATGAATGGCTCATATTTCCTCAAGACTTCACTACTCGCGAAGTTGAGATGCTTGCCTATGTGAGTCTCAGTGCCCTAATCTCTGAAATGGATGATTCTACGACACACGTCCTCCCGCAAATGGAAAGCTCAGATTCTTTCGCCCCTTCAGGACTTTCGGGACAAAATTCTTGACCTCCTATCCACCGATATGCCGAAATGATGAAATTTTGAAACGTCGTCAACGCGGTTCCCACAATGGAACTTCCTACCTTTTTGGAGTTTCAAACTTCGGGAATTTGCGAATCCTGATGCTAAGATTTGGGTTCTTCAACCCATGAAACCCCGAAATGCTGAGTTTCAATGCACTTCAACAATAATTGGCTCACACAAATCCTTTCGCCCCTTCGAGACTTCGCCTTTCGCAACCTCGCGAATCTTGAGGCAAGGGTTTTAACACTTCAACTCATGAACCCACGAAATGAGATTTTGCAAGTGATCCAACGGTCCTTGTCGACCTAGATCCTATGGTCTGATTTCTCCCAAACTTAAGACTTGAAAAATAGGCTTACCATAACTCCCATGCTCCTCTGCAAGATCTGATGGCTCTTGGGACTTTGCGAATTCTCCATGGAGAATTCCAACCATCCAATGCCTCCTTGACGACTCTTACGAAGCGAACACRGTATTCCTTCGCTACTATTTCAGGATTTCAAGAGGATCATTCTTCCTCGTACAGGGTTAGTAAGACTTATGCCTTCAAATCCTTTTTCTAGGTTCTTGGTGAGMTTTCTAAGAAGGGTGTCTCTATGGGGAKATCTATCCAGGGTATTACCTGAGACGGATAAGGGTATAGATTTCCCGAGAACATACTTGAAGTCTGAATTAATTCAATATGCGTATAAATATCAATTTATAAAACATAAACCATATGTGGTATTTCCTTTATAAGTGTGAAACCACCATTTCTAAATCAAGACACTACACAGGCAGTATTATACGCAAACCATTCATAAAACTGCACAGACTATGAGCATACATGTCAGCATATAAATTTCAAGATGCAAGTTGTAAAAACACTTATCAAAAATAACACCAGATGTGATTGCAACTGCTGAGAGGGGTGATCATTTCCACCCAACTGTAGGCTCAGCGACTCCCTACAGATTCACCACTAGCCACCCCCAAGCTGAGACCACGCTGCTGTGAGACTGTGTCTCAGTTTTCCAGTGACTAAGAATGAAGGTTACTCTCCTTCTTCTCCACTATCACTCACTCTGTGTTTTTTCAAATTCTTATTTTTTTCCTTCCCTTGCATCTGCCCCCCTTCTCTTCTCCCTCACGCCTTTTTTCCTCTTACGAGGTTGCGTGTAGCGCGACTTCCCTCACAGTGGTCATGTTTGACGGCTCTACAGATGGGAAGTTCACCCCCCCCATCCCTCATTACTCATGAGGATCCATCTACCTACTAATCCTGGCGAGTCATTTAATTCGGGGCCAGCGAGCCGCTCTTGGTTCTCTGGGCTAGTGAAGTCCAAATATGGTATTGGTTTCAGTGGAAGTTAACGCCACCTTTCCAGGTGCCTTTCACCACCTTTCTTCAACCATCATGGTCTCTTTTTTTAGCATATCCCCTCTGAGCAGTTTTGCAACATATATTCATAATATTATTCACATTCATCGACCTTTTTCACAAGGTCCATTCACATCACACATTCACATTTTTGGGTTTTCCACAGTTCTTGGCCAGTATAGTTATTTTTACAAATTGGGGGAAACAGGGTGTTACAATTCCCTCCCCCTTAAAGGAACATCGTCCTTGATGTTATTATCTATCAACATGACATGCATGTACAGAAGTAAGAAAAATCGTATATGCATATCTCATGGCATCCTCCATTTCCCATGTAGCCTCATCTGGGCCAAAATGTCTCCACTGCACCTTGACCTGTGCAATGGTTCGGTTCTGGAGCACGGTTTCCTTTCTGTCCAGTATGCACTGAGGTTCTGGTAGAAATTCTCCCTCTAGGTCCTCTTGGATCATAGACCAGTCAATTATATGATTAGCATCATGTACATATTTCTTCAATAATGAAACATGGAAAACATTATGTGCTTTTACTATGGGAGGAAGTGCTAGCCTATAGGCTATAGGTCCCACTCTATCTAGAACCTCAAAGGGTCCACAATACCAAGGTGCCAACTTGGCACAAGCTCCCATTTTCAGGGAACTCTTCTTGGGCCTAACTCTGAGATATACACGGTCTCCCATATTGAACTCTCTTGGAGTTCTCTTTTGGTCGACATAACTTTTTTGTCGGTTCTGAGTGACTTTCAGGTTTTGTTTTATCTGAGTCACCTGTTGTTCCATTTCCTTCAACATGTCAGGTCCAAAAGAAATCTTGTTTACAGGATTACTCCTGCTGACTGGAGTGTTACACGGTTTACCATAGAGGACTTCGAAGGGACTCATCTTTAAGGATGCTTGGTAGTCGTTGTTGTAGGCAAATTCTACCAGTGACAGGTAGTCTTCCCACTTTTTGGGTTGATGCATTACATGTATCCTTAACATATCTTCTAGTATTTGATTCACTCTTTCTGTCTGTCTGTCGGTTTGAGGGTGATAGGTGGTGCTAAACAACAACTTGGTCTCTGAACCAGCCATCAGTGATTTCCAAAAGTTGGAAGTAAATTTTGTGTCTCTATCAGACATGATCTCTTTCGGCATACCATGCAGTCTGAATATCTCTTTCATGAATACCTGGGAAATATTGATTTCCTTGTAGGTCGACTTGACGGGGATGAAGTGAGTAGACTTGCTCAATTTATCCACCACCACCATAATGACGTCATTCTATTTGGTTGAGGTTGGTGATCCAGTGATTAAATCCATGGAGATGGTTTCCCATTTCCATTCTGGGATTGGCAGAGGTTGTAATAATCCTGTTGGGTGTCGGTGTTCTACTTTAACTTGTTGGCACTCTATGCATTTGGCTAAGTACTCGGCTATGTATTTCTTCAATCTAGGCCAATAAAATTGTTTCCTGGTGGTAGTGATCATCTTCTGGTATCCTAGATGACCAGTATAGGGTATTTTATGTAGTTCATCCATAATGAACCTCTTCAAGTCATCACACGCTGGAATATAAAATCTGTTTCTGTAAGTGAGTAGACCTCCTTCGGTCATCTAATAGCCTTCATATTTTACTCCGGCAGGTTCTTGTTGTAGGTACATGGTCACGGTATGGACGAAGGGATCTGTTTCTTGTGCATTTATGATTCTTTCCTTGACATCTGTCTCGCAGGAGCTCACCGCTGCTAGGTGAATTGTTTTCATACTTCTGTTGAGGGCATCAGCCACCCTATTTTCCTTTCCTTTAATGTGTTTGATTTCAAAATCAAACTCGCTAAAGAGGGCCATCCACCTATCATGTCTAGCATTGAGATTTGGTTGATCAAACATGTATCGCAATCCACAGTGATCTGTCATAAGTACAAATTTTCTTCTCAGGAGGTAATGCCTCCACATTTTCAAGGCATGCACTATGGCAGCCAGTTCTAGATCATGGGTCACATAGTTGACTTCATGCTCGTTCAATTTTCGAGATTCATAGAAGATCACACTTCCTTTCTACATAAGGACTCCTCTGAGCCCTTCCTTATAGGAATTTGTGCACACGAGGAAGTTAGCTTCTGGATCAGCGATTTTTAGCACGGGTGCATGGGTCAATAGATGTTTCAGGGTTTGAAATCTTTCTTCACATTTCTATGTCGACAAGAATTTTGTCCCCTTCTTTTGGAGGGTAGTGATTGGACAACCAATCTTGGAGAATCCTTTTATAAATCTCCTATAGTATCCTGCTAGTCCCATAAAGGATCTGATGTCTGAAATATCCTTTGGGGTAGGCTATTCCATGATAGACATGATTTTGTCATGGTCTACCGCTACTCCTTCGGAGAGAACATGGCCTAAGTAATGTATTTCTTTCTGGAAGAATTCACATTTATTGAATTTGGCATAGATATGATGTTCTCTTAGCACTTGCAGTACAAGTCTAAGATGCTCTTCATGCTCTTTTCTGTTCTTGGAGTAAATTAATATATCGTCAATAAAAACAAGCACAAATTTGTCTAGGAACTTGCTGAGTACATTGTTCATCAAGCACATAAAAGTGGCAGGAGAATTGGTCAACCCAAACAGCACTACCACGAACTCATAGTGACCATACCTCGTCTGAAAGGCAGTTTTATGGATGTCTTCACCCTTGATTCAGACTTGATGATATCTCGACCTCAAATCAATCTTTGAGAAAATAGACGCACCCCCCAATTGATCGAATAGGTCATCGATCCTGGGCAAGGGGTACTTGTTCTTTATGGTTACCTTATTGAGTTTCTTATAATCTATACACAGTCTAAGGGTACCGTCCTTCTTTTTCATCAACAGGACTGGTGCTCCCCACAGAGACACATTGGGTCGAATATATCCTTTATCCATCATTTATTTTAATTGCATATTGAGTTCAACTAACTTGGGTGTGCTCATCTAGTAGGGTGTCCTAGACACTGGCACTGCTCTCGATGCAAGTTCTATCGAGAAGTCTATGTCCCTTCTCGGAGGTAAATCCGATACCTCTTCCAGAAACACATCTCTATATTCTCTCAGGATAGGGTGATTGTCAGGGCTTGGTTTGTCACCTTCGATTTTTTTCAACACCTATATCGTATATAGGGTACATCCCTTTCAACAATACTTTCTCATTTGCAAAGATGATATTTGTCTCACTGAAACAGGTTTTCGGATCCCTTGAAGGGTTATCTTTTTCCCTTATTTACTTACACATTCTAAGGTTTTGTGGTAACAATCCAATATGGCTTTATGGGTGGCTAGCCAGTCCATACCAATCAGTAGATCATATGATCCCAGGGGTAATAAGTTAAGGGTTGTTTGGGTGGGGAATTTACCCAACATCAATTGGTAGGCTGGTATAACCTCTGCTACCCTTCTTCTGGTGCCAGTGGCCAACTGTACCAACCATGGCTTGGTATGTTTTTGTGGATGTAGTTTACACTTATCAACAGCTTTAGGGGCTATATAACTCAAATTTGAACCAGGGTCAATTAAAACAGACACTAGATGGTTGGAAATCATACCTTCTATTTCCACTACTGAAGCTTGGTGGTCGGCTTAGTTATTATCCAAGGCTGCATAAATTTGTGGCTCACTCCTGGCCACATCATTAACAGTAGTAGCTTCTTGGATGTTATAAATCCTATGACTATTCTATTGTCGATGGGGATGGTCTCTCAATAGATGTTCTTCCCCGAAACCCCAGCATTTCAAAGGTTCTCTCTTTGGGTTATCAATCTTCACTGATATGGGTCCAGAAGTTTTATTTCTTCTCAAGGAGGGAAAATTTTGTTGGTGCATACTCTGGGCTGGGAAGCTCATTCTTGGCTTATTCTTATAGTTCTTAAATCCTAGGGATTTAATTCCCCTTTTCTGAAATTTTGAACTATTATTTTGTTTCCATGCTTCGCGAGGTTATGCTTAATGCCCAAACTGTTCATGACAATAGGTCGCATTTCGAATAGTGCCTTATAGATTCTTTGGCTCATCAAATTCAATTATGTTCTGATAGTCCTTAGGTAGTCCAATGATGAAGCATTGCACCTTTGCCTTTTCCTCTTTTATATAGGGTACATACCTCAACAAATCGAGGAATTTGTTGACATATTCTTCTATAGTGAGTTGTCCCAGTTTGAGTTCATAAAACTCTTTAGTCTTTTCGTTGAAATATTTTTCCGACAGATACTTCTTTCGGAAGTATTTCTCTAACTGTTCCCAAGACAAGTCCTCTTCGCAAACCCCTTTCACATTCTTAAGGTCTTCCCACCAAATGGAAGCCTTTCCATTCAAGTTGAAGGTGGCCACTCGAGCCTTCATATTTTCTGAAAAGTCATGGACTCTGAAATACTTCTTTAGTTCGAGCAGTCAGGCCTCTACTTCCTCTCACTTCTTTATTTCACCGTCAAAGGAGGGTGGTTTGGCCTTTCTGAATTCTTTGAAGTTTCGACCTTTGGAAGGCTTTTTCTTCTTATGTTTCTTTCGAGAATAGGCACTGGTTATGCTGCTAGGAGAGCCTTCTGAATCGCCATCTTCCTTCTCAGAGGAATCACTCGGCACTGGTCCTTTACCTCTGGGGTGGACCTTTTTCAAGGTGCTCCTCTCAGTGTGGCCACTGATATGACCATGTTTCTGAGTTTTAGGTTCATGATGCATTTATCTTTGTAGATCGGATAAACTCTGTAGTAAAACTGCGTTAATTTCTGTTTGCTTTTCTTGTTCTTTCATCATCCTTTCATTGTCAGCCTTACAACTTTGTAATTCGACCATGAGGCTCCTCATAGTATCGACTATATCTAGAGGGGTCTCTACTACCCTCCTTTCGTCAGACTCTTCGTATTTTTTGTGGGAGACTTCTCCCACTTCATGGTGAGTCACCATACTATGCGTTGATAATTTCCCGTGGTTGATCTTCCACTTGTGTGCAAAAGGAAAAACGTTGGTTGTTAGTAAATATTTATATTTATTTATAACAAGTACATAATTCATATTTTCACATGTACACACACAACATAGGGGTTTTTTTTCATTCTTAACTTCGTCTTTTGATTAGGAAGTTTAAGACAGGGGGGGTTACTCTTTTAAAGAGTGTTCTGAATGGAGCTTCTGCTCAACTCGTTCATGATCCCAAGCAGGCCAAGTGTTGTAACCATGCTCTGATACCAATTTGTTATATACCCACTAAGGAAAAAAAAATGTTTCATCAAATTCGCGAGGATCAGAATCCCCGAAAGACCTACGGGGGTTTTAGCATAGGATAGTTCCTTCCTTGTCCATTTCCATGTGATCGTGGGTCGCGACCATAAGCCGAACAAGTATGGCGTTCTTTCGCTCTTCCCAACTCAGCACTACCAGAGCGTCGAGTCTTTCTACTCTGCAAACCCCGACACAGTGAAGAGCCGAACCATGATAGGGATAGAAAGTGGCAAGTTTCCCCCTTGGTGTCTTGACCACATGACCCTGTCCCGTGTCTACGCGCTTAATCCGGCCAAGTGCTTATCAATTTTTTTTGAATCGGGGAAACGCGATGCATGAATTCCCTTTGACACTTTTTTCTACTCGCAACCTCACAGGTTGAAGCATCGAACTCTCGTGCTCTTCTTCTCCGAAATCCCGAGACACGAAAGTCAGCAATGGTTGACTTCCTCTTCACACTTCTCGCAACTCAAAACCTCGCGAGTTGGGGCATTGAGACTTCATGCTCCTATCTCGCGAATCTCCAAGATGTGAGAAGTTAACAGAGTGTTGACTCCTTTCCAGGCAATGAATTCCCACCTGTCAATCACATGGACCCCACCTGATGGATATGCCACGTGTTCTCACAAGCCTCAGCTCTCGACACTTCATGACTTCTATGGTCGAAAGTGAACCCTTCCAACCTCCGAACCCTCGAACTCCACATATACCATATTACCATGGAGTTCTGATCCAACAGTCCTCCTGTTCCTGGATCCAATGGTTCAGATTTTTTTCCTCGCCACTTCGTGCTTCGCGACTTCCTGAGTTGGAGCATCTAAATCTTGTGCTCTCTTCTTGCGAAACCTCGATATGCGAGATTCCTTGATCTCTGCCACCTGTCCTCCCCAGGTGGATGGTCTTGATACTCTCACGACTTCACCTCTCGCGAGGTTGAAGGACTTCCCTCTATGACTCCTGATGCCTGAATCCTCAATATGGGTGATCTCGCAACATGCGTCCACTCTCAGATGAACGACTTAGATTTCCTTGGGACTTCTCTACTTGCGAAGTCGAAATGCTCGCCTCTGTGATTCCCAGTGCCTGAATCTATGAAATGGATGATTCTGCAACATGCGTCCTCCTGCAGACGGACAACTTAGATTCTTTCGCCCCTTCGAGACTTTCGGGACAAAAGTCTTGACCTCCTATCTGCTGATATGCCGAAATGCCGAAATTTTGACACATCGTCAACGCAAGTCCCACAACGAAACTTCCTTCCTTTTTGGAGTTTTGGACTTCACAAATTCACGAATCCTGATGCTAATATTTGGGTTCTTCAACCCACGAAACCCCGAAATGCTGAGTTCCGATACACTTCACCAATAACTAGCTCACACAAATCCTTTCGCCCCTTCGGGACTTCACCTTTCGCAGCCTCGCGAATCTTGAGGCAAGGGTTTTAACCCTTCAACTCATGAACCCATGAAATGAGATTTCGTGAGTGATCCAATGGTCCTTGTCGACCCAGATCCTACGGTCTGATTTCTCCCAAACTTAAGACTTGAAAAATAGGCTTACCGTAACTCCCCTGCTCCTCTGCAAGATCTGACGGCTCTTGGGACTTCGTGAATTCTCCATGGAGAATTCCAACCGTCTAATGCCTCCTTGAAAACTCTTGCAAAGTGAACACGGTATTCCTTCGTTGTTATTTCAGGATTTCAAGAGGATCATTCTTCCTCGTACATGGTTACTAAGACTTACACCTTCAAATCCTTTTTCCAGGTTCTTGGTGAGATTTCTAAGAAGGGTGTCTCTATGGGGAGATCTATCCAGAGTATTACCTGAGACGGATAAGGGTATAGATTTCCCGAGAACAGACTTGAAGTCTGAATTAATTCAATATGTGTATAAATAGCGATTTATAAAACATAAACCATATGTGGTATTTTCATTATAAGCGTGCAACCACCATTTCTAAATAAAGACACTACACAGGTAGTCTTATACGCAAACCATTCATAAAAATACATAGATTATGAGCATACATGTCAGCATATAAATTTCAAGATGCAAGATGTAAAAACACTTATCAGAAATAACACCATATGTGATTGCAACTGCTGAGAGGGCTGCTCATTTCCACCCAATTGTAGGCTCAACAACTCCCAATGGATTTACCACTAGCCACCCCCAAGCTGAGACCATGATGCTGTGAGACTGCGTCTCGGTTTTCCAATGACCAAGAACGAAGGTCACTCTCCTTCCTCTCCACTATCACTCACTCTGTGTTTTTCCAGAGTCCTCTTTTTTCCTTCCCTCGCATCTGCCCCCCTTCACTTCTCCCTCATTCCTTTTTTCCTCTTGCGAGGTTGCGTGTGGCATGAATTCCCTCACACTGGTCAGGCCTGATAGCTCTACGGATGGGCAGTTCAACCCCCCCCCCGCCCCCCCCCATCCCTCATGACTCATGAGGAGCCATCTACCTACCAATCCTAGTGAGTCATTTAATTCGGGGCCAGCAAGCCCCTCTTGGTTCTTTGGGCCAGTGAAGTCCAAATACAGTATTGGTTTCGGTGGAATTTAATGCCACCTTTCCAGGTGCCTTCCACCACCTTTCTTCAGCCATTGTGGTCTCTTTTTTTAGCATATCCCCTCTCAACAGTTTTGCAACATATATTCATAATATTATTCACATTCATTGACCTTTTTCACAAGGTCCATTCACATCACACATTCACATTTTTGGGTTTGCCACAGTTATTGGCCAGTATAGTTATTTTTACAAACTGGGGGAAACAGGGTGTTACATGTTGTATAAATATGTAAAAGTTTTATTTGGTGAGGAGAGTCAAGGGTTATATGAAGAAAGAGTTATTTGGGTAAGGGAGTCGAGAGAATGTAGATATTTGTAGTATGATTGAGAAGTGAGTTCGCACTATACCAGATGGCTAGGGAGGTTTGGGATGGTATTATTGTTGCATATTTTGTAGCACAGTGCACATTTGTAAGGAAGATCTCAATGAATAATATAAGAAGTCAATCATTGTGGACATAGCCCAAGTTGGGTGAACCACGTAAATTTGTGTGTTATGATGTGTTTGAAATGTATGTTATTTCTTGTTTTATGTTGAATGTATGGATCACATATGATGTTATGGTGTGGAATATAGATTATTCTTTATAACAAAGTAATGACCAACTATGCAAAATGTGCACATAAGTAAAGGACCCAATTGATGCCTCACTTCCCCTCAGCATTGCAGAACCTTGGTTCCTACAGCTCCTCTAGATGCCTTCGGTGAGAATTCACTTTCTCTATAGGTGATGTCGAAAGGGTCGGTGTCTAATGGTTTTGTTTGTAATTGAATTATTAACCCAAGGTCTACCCCTTGCTCACCAATAGTGATCAAGAATTGAATCCCTTTGAAGAACAACGAAAGAAACCCTTATAGGCATCGAGGAATAGGAGCCATTAGATCAAGCCAAGGAATCAATTGTGAGAGTTGATTTCATCATACTGAGACTTTTTTTATGAGTTTAATATTGTATGGACAGGATTAGAATCACAAAGAAGAGATATTGAATTGTTACCATTGATCATTGGAAGAATCAATGGCCATAATTTTTTCTATGTTTAGAGTCTGATGTGATAAGGTCAAGTGTTCCAAAGTTAAGTATTTAGAGGGAATATCTGAAGGATACTTCGATGAGACAATTCTAACCAATGATCCAGATTAATGGAAGGAATACCCTGACATAAGTTTGAGGTTTGTTTGATGCAATCGAGATCAAGGAATCAAGGTGTAACACATGGAAATATGTTATTAGAGTTATTAAACTATCGGAGTTCTCAATAGAATAAATCTTATGATCGATGGTCCAGATGAATTCAGAGTAGTCAGATAAATGACTATGAAAGTGACATATGGTGTCATATTATTGGTTCTTGAAGTAGATCCATCAGATTCCATAAGATGGAGGAACTCCAATAGAACAACACTAACGAATGACCAACATCTATTCAGAGTGAATTAGATCAATGGCTCTTAGAAAAACATGTTGCAGACGATAGAGACATGTGATGAGTTAATATTAGTGATTGTGAAGTGCAGAATTAGCAGTGGGATCCATGGTTGTGAGTGAGACACATGGCATACATGTGGCACATATGTACAAGTCACCCGACAAGACCTGGCACAGGAAGTGGACACTAATGAATTGGGACCATAGATCTTACTACAAATCGATGGTGGGGATTGTTTGGTGTTCAGAGTCTGAACATAGGATAAACCTAGAGAAAGTATGATAATATTGTTTCGATACAAAGGAATCCATATCAAGGGAAGATATCAAAAGAGAAAGATCTACAGCTTGGAAGTATTCAACGTGTTGCATCCAATAGGAGTTTTGATGATGAATATTAACCATCAATCGGAGGGGATATTTAGAGGAGTTAAATCATCCATCAGAGATAAATTTCAGAGGTCCATTATGTTAACCCATAAATCATGGCACATTACCCATTAATTGGGGAATATTACATTAGTATTGTTATTTTATGATGTAGGAGCACCGCCTTCAAAGTCAACAACGCATGAGTGGAGGTAGATGAATGACATCTTGGCAATGGTAGGGTTTCAAATCAAGCATTTAACTTAGAATTTAATCAGTTGTTGAGATATTTTTGTAAACAACATTTTAAAATGTAACTTGTTTGTAAAGTCTTGAAGGACTGTAAGAAATTGCAGATATGGAGTGTCGACTCTATCTGGCAATAACTGTTGGTTATTGTAATAGGACAGAGTAGGTAATAGATTTGAATTTGAAATGATAGATTTTAAAAAAGGATGAGAGAGCTCATGGAGCCGATCCTTAGATAAGTTTTCAGTATTGTATTGTAAGAGAGAGACATAATAGAGAGATCAATAGAGCAGAGTAGAGTAGCAGAAACACTATGTATTTTGTTTTTCATGAATGAATAGAATAGACAAAAATTGTCCCAAATCCTTAGATTGTGTTCATTTCATGTGTGATTCAGTGAATGTTATTATGTGTGTATGATTTATTACAGTTCGTTCATGTATGAGTGCTCGAGAGATTAATTGTATGAGTTCATGATGAATCTGGTAGAGTTTCAATCGTTTCTCTTCTGATAATTGTATGCAGGATGTGCATCTCGAACACAAGGAGTGCATCGACTAAGTCTCGGATTGACTCATAGAAGTTCAGAGAGAATCATAGAAACTTATACCAAGTGCAAGGTGTGCACAGCATTAAGAAGACAACAAGCTTCAAAGAACCATTAGAGAAGAATGCCAGGTGGGCGAGAAGCATTTTCTTTTCAAGAAAATCCTTCGAACTGAGTTATTCAAAATTCCGAGAACGCAAAGTGTGCATGGGAGATCGAAATCATTTCAAGGATAGAAGCTTCAAAGACATAACACTTTTCACAAGTATTGACGAGATCCTAGAGACGGATTCGTCGGGAGAACAAAGGTTTGGAACCTTTGAAAGCTGATAAATCTTCCATATATCACCAATTCTGGAGAAGTGAAGTACGGAAGGAAGCCGAGTTTGAGATTTCAAACTCCTGGAGTCTGAAATTGTGAAGAGAGCCTCAACTATTGATTTAGAGGAATTATATCTAGTCCGTAAATAATAAGGGCACATATTTTTAAGCGTTGATTTGGAAACTATAGTCAATATCATGAGATGGATGATCTCGTGTCATTGCGGGGGAAAAAGTTGTGAGGAGGTTAAGGAATTGAAGGTGGGCCACAATTTGAACTGTGGTTTCACCAAGGGGACACGTGGAGGTCGTAGGATCATTACGGGCCCCAAAGTGGTTTAACTCCAGACCTCTTATGATCATTCCTGCAATCACATGGTCATAGCCCCAGGTCATATCAAGTGAGGGCTTATCCAAAAGGGAGCTAATGTCGACATTCTGAGTTTTCCCACAAAGCGAAAGGGGAAGGTCGTGGGTTGTTGTCAGAACTACACCAAGAATATGAGGGGGGATGTGTTTAGATACATAGGGGGAACTTTAAGGTTACAAAGAATCTTTTGACTCGAGGACCGGAGATCCAAGACCGGGAGGTCACTCAGCCCTATGGGGGAATAGGGGGGTTACATCAAGTGGTATCGGAGTCGATTTTGAGTCTGTTTGCAGACAGCAGACAAAAGGAGAAAGGAGGGAAGTTGGTATCAATCGTGGTATCAAGAATTTGATTCCTATTTGTAGGTGATGTAGTGAAAATCATGCCACCCAGAAGGTGTAGAGAGAATGAAGAAATGGAAGAAGAAATGAGGCAACTCTGAATGATATTGGATGTCATGGAGACAGCACAAAGAAGATCACCATATGTTGGTGATGTCAGTGAAGCTGAGAGAGAAGAAGAAGAAGAGGGTGAAGAAAATGTAGTAGAGGATGTTGCAATAGATCGCTTGATAAAAATTGTTTCAAAGATAGGAGCCAAAGGAAGAATAGAGGTACCTATGTACGAAGGAAATTTGGAAGTGGAATAATTGTTAGATTGGGTACATGCTATGGACAAATACTTCGATTATGAAGATATTGAGGAAGACATGATGGTGAATCATGCAATGACAAGATTGAAAGGTCATGCAGCGTTATGGTCAGATGAACTGCAAGCCGAACGCTGGAGAAATGGTAAGCAGGAAATTAAAAACTGGGATAATACGGTAGTTAAGTTTAAATCCAAATTTATTCCAAAGGATTACCAAATCAATTTTACAGAAGATTGTAGAACCTTAAACAGAGGGGTTTATCATTGAAATAGTACACTTAATAATTTTACCAACTGAACATCAGGGCTGGACAGAAAGAGAATGAATATGAGAAGACACCCAGATACATCAATGGACTAAGATATGAAATCCAAGAGGAGATCAACATGATTTATGCCAGTAAATACGAGGATGCTTATCAAGTAGCCTTGAAAGATGAAGAAAATTTGGCCAGGAAGAAAAGCCAATGAAGCAAAGGCGGAAATTCAAGCAGAGGCAAGGGAACCAGTAGAGAGAAGTTCTAGAAGTCGAAACCTGAAGTTGAAAAACAACATAGTCACCATGAGAAGGGTGGAAGTTCTAAAGAAGGACAACATGGAGGAAGGAGTTCTTTTTCCATAGGTAGAGGAAGAGGAAGATCCAGAGGAGGCATGGTTAAATGTTATACTTGTGGAAAGGAAGGACACAAATATTGGGAATGTCCCGATAGAAAAAGAGAAGGTGGAGAAGCACACATTGTTGAAGCACAAAAACATGTGGAAGTTGAAGTAGCAGAAGGAGGAATAAACCTCATGATGAGGAAGATTCTTCTTAAACCAGAAAAGGAACCAGAGGAACCAGTTCAGTGAACAATCCTGTTCATAACTGCTTGCAAGTCGAAAGATACAGTTTGCAAGGTGATCATAGATAGTGGGAGCACTGAAAATCTAGTGTCCATGTAGATGGTGGAGAATCTAGAACTAAAGAAAACTGTACATCCAAAGCCATACAAGGTATCGTGGTTGCAGAAAGGACATCAAGTCATGGTAAGTCAACAATGCCAAGTTGAATTTAAAATAGGAGATTATAGGGATGAAATATTGTGCAATGTAATTCCTATGGATGTTTTTCATATTTTATTGGGGAGGTCGTGGAAGTATGACTGAAAATTTATTCATGATGAAAGAAAGAATACCTATACCCTAGAAAAGAATGGTAGAACACATATGTTGTTACCATATAAGACAAAGAGAAAAAGACAGAAGCCAGTTCAAGCATACTTCTCATGAGTGGGAAGGAGCTCTTGAATGAAGTCAAGAAGGAGAAAGAAATACAATTTGTTGTAGTGAGGAAGCCTGGAGTTATCCTTACAAATACTTCTGTAGGATATTTTCCTATAGAAATCTAGGAACTATTAGAAAACTTTGCTTATATAGTCGTGGATGAGTTACCATACTCATTGCGACCCATCAGGAGTATAAGCCATCATATTGACCTTATTCCAGGAGCTAGTTTACCAAACAAAGAATCTTATAGGTTGACACCTAGAGAGAATGAGGATGTCAAAAATCAAGTCCAGGAGTTGTTGGATAAAGGGTTAGTCAAGGAAAGCCTAAGCCCATGTGCAGTACCGACTGTATTAAGTCCAAAGAAATATGGGGGATGGAAGATGTGTATAGATTCCTGATCCATCAACAAGATAACCATTAGATACAGATTCCCTTTACTGAGGATGGATGATTTGATGGAATATTTGAGTGGAGCAATCTATTTTCCCAAGATAGACTTGAAGAGAGGATATCATCAAATAAGAATGAGAGAGGGAGATGAATGGAAAACAACATTCAAGACAAATGAAGGATTGTTTGAATGGATGGTCATGTCATTTGGATTAATAAATGCACCAAGAACATTTATGAGGTTAATGAATATTTGTATGACATACTAATCTTCAATATGAAAAAGGAGGAACACTTAAGACATTTGACATCAGTGATGGAAAGGTTGCAGCAAGAGAAATTGTTGATAAATCTGAAGAAGAGTTTTTTTATGAAGAAGGAGCTCACATATTTACGTTTCGTAATCTCTTCAAATGAATTGAATATGGATCCATAAAAAGTGAGAGTGATCAAAGAATGTTCGTCATCGAGAATCATATTTGAGGTAAGAATTTTTCATGGGTTATCGATTTTTTATAGAAAAATCATCAGAAACTTTAGTGGCATATGTGCACCCATGCTGGAAACTGTGAAGAAAAAACACAAGTCCTTCAATTGGACAGAGGAAGCTGAAAAAAAGTTTCAAAGTGTTGAAGGAGAAAATCATAGAGCAGTCAATTCTGGTGTTACCAGATTTTGGAAAAAAAATCAGGTGAGATGTGATGCAAGTGGATTAGTTATTGGAGCAATCTTGAGTCAAGACAGTAGGCCAGTTTATTATTTCAGTGAGAAACTAAATGATTCCAAGAAAATGTATTCCACGTATGACAAAAAAATGTATGCAGTGATTCAAGATTTGAAAAAATGGAGACATTATCTAATCCCTAAAGAATTTGTCGTGTACAGTGATAATCATGCTTTGTAGTTTATTACTAGGCAAGAAACGTTGAATCATAAACATGCAAAATGGGTAGAATTTATGCATAATTTTACTTTTGTTATTAAACACATTGTTGGAACTGTTAACAAAGTCACAAATTCTTTGAGCAGGAGGAGTTTGATTGTACAAGAATTCTAGGTGGAGACCTTGGGGTTCGAACACCTCAAGGAGATGTATAAAGAAGATGTGGATTTCAAAGAATCTTATGAGGCATGAAAAAATCCTTTATTGGGATACATAAGCACATGGAATGAATATTTGATTCAGGATGGATTATTGTTCAAAGGGATCCAATTATGCATTCTGAAATCCTCAATGAGCGACAACCTACTGAAAGAGAAACACAATGGAGGTTTAGTTGGACACTTTGGTCATGATAAGACATTTGCACAGCTGAGAAATTTGTATTATTGGTTGAGCATGAGAGAAGAAGTGAAAATTTTTGTAAACAAATGCAGAATTTGTCAATATGCAAAAGGAAGACAATAGAACACTAGTTTGCATTAGCCATTACCAATTCTAGAAAGGTCATGGGATGCAATCAATATGGATTTTGTTTTTGGATTGCCTAAAACTAAAAAAGGGAGTGATTCCATATTTGTTGTGGTAGACATATTCTCAAAAATGGCACATTTCATACCATGCCATAAGACAAGTGATGCCACACACATTGCCAATTTGTTTTTCAGAGAAGTAGTAGGACTATATGGATTGTCGAGGAGCATAGTTTCAGACAGGGACACCAAATTTGTAGGACACTTTTGGAGGACTCTGTAGAATAGGTTAGGGATGACCTTGTCCATTAGTTCATCATATCACCCTCAGACATATGGATAGACTGAAGTAGTAAACAAGAGCCTGGGAAACTTGTTAAGAAGTTTTTTCACTGAGCAAGATCAACAATGGGATCAGATTCTAGAACAAGTAGAATTTGCATTCAACAATTTAGTGATCAGGAGCACATGAAAAATTCCATTTGAAATTGTGTATGGTATACATCCAAGAGGGATTACGAAGTTGAGAGATATGAATCAAGATGAATTCATAAGTGTTGGAGCAGAATATTTTGCAACAGAAATGTAGAAACTCCATGACAGAGTCAAAGAATAGTTACAGGATAGCAGTCAGAAATACAAGAGCAGAGTTGATCAAAAGAGGAGAGAAGTTCAATTTGAAGTTGGAGATGAATTTTTAGCTCATTTGAGAAAAGAGAGGTTTCCAAGGGGAACGTACAACAAGTTAAAGATGAAAAATATATGACCATGTAGGATTCTCAGAAAATTTGCAGCCAATGCTTATGAGATTGAGTTGCCAGACAATGTTTGGATATTGTCAATATTCAATGTTCCAGACTTGTATCCTTACAGGAGAGATGAATCATATGATCAGAAAGAAATTCAGTGGGAAGAGAAATTTCCCACAGTAGAAAAACCTCAGATGGAGAAAATCATTGAACAGAGGGATGGAAGGAAAACCAGGAGGAAGACGTATCCTAAGTACTTAGTGATGTGGAAAAATAATCCAATGGAAGATGTAAGTTGGGTCACAGAACCTGATATTTTGAAGCATGGAAAGAAAATGCAGGAGCTCATGGACAGGAGTCCATGAAAATTTTTAACCAGAGGAGTATGATGCAGGAGCATCGCCTTCAAATTCAACAGTGCACGAGTGGAGGTAGACGAATGACATCTCAGCAATGAAAGGGTTTCAAATCAAGCATTTAACTCAAAATTTAATCAGTTGTTGAGATGTTTTTTTAAACAACATTTTAAAATGTAACTTTTTTGTAAAGTCTTGAAGGACTGTAAGAAATTGCAGATATGGAGTGTCGACTCTATCTGGCAATAACTAGTAGTTATTGTAATAGGATAGAGTAGGTAATAGCTTTGAGTTTGAAATGATAGATTTCAGAATAGGACAAGAGAGCTCGTGGAGCCAGTCCTTAGATAAATTTCCAGTATTGTATTGTAACAAAGAGACAGAATAGAGAGATCAGTAGAGAATAGTAGAGTAGCAGAAACACTATGTATTTTTTTTTTCATGAATGAATAGAACAGATAGAAATTGTCCCAAATCCTTAGACTGTGTTCATTTCATGTGTGATTGAGTGAATGTTATTCTGTGTGTGTGATTTATTACAGTTAGTTCATGTATGAGTGTTCAACATATTAACTGTATCAATTCGTGACAAAGTTGGTTGAGTTTCAATCATTTATCTTATGATATTTATATACAAGGTGTGCATCTCAAACACAAGGAGTGCATTAACTGAGTCCTGGATTGACTCAGAGAAGTTCAAAGAGAATAAGAGAAACTTATACTAGGTGCAAGGTGTGCACAGCGTCAATAAGACAACAAGCTTCGAAGAACCAACACATAAGAACGCTAGGTGGGTGAGAAGAATTTTATTTTCAAGAAAATATTTCAAAATGAGTTATTCGAAATCCCGAGAATGCAAAGTGTGCGTGGGAGAACGAAATCCTTTCAAGGATAGAAGCTCAGAAGAGATAACACTTTTCAAGAGTGTTGATGAGATCCTAGATACGGATTTGTCGAGAGAACAAAGGTTTTGAACCTGCAAGATACCAGATATATAAAATATGCAGAACATAAATAAAATGCTAGAAATGGCATAATAATAGTAAAATATCTAGCATAATCTTCACAATACACAGAAATAATATGCGAAATAGCAACAAAAAAACACTTTGATTCAGAAAGTAATGTTCACAGGCCTCTTCGAGGGGGCAACCTCCAGTCGAGCAACGCTTTGTTACAATAATATTCAAGCTAGGGTTTTCATACCCTCGACCCTTGTTTATACTAAATATGTCTATTAAGAGAAGTATCTAGAGGAAGATCCTTCTAGAAGTGAAAGCTTCTATTAGGTATTCTTACATCCGCCTTATTCTATTTTATTGAAAGGTCTTATTAATATTGACCTTTATTACATCTGAATACATTGATCTACCTATGTGCGGGTTAGGA
>JZKD02S1961195.1:235289-253463 GCA_000966675.3 Picea glauca
TTTATGAATGTTTAAATGTTATTGATGATGATGTATGTAATGCGATCTATTATGTGAATGTAAATTTTACGAATGTTTAAATGTTATTGATGATGATGTATATGATGCGACATATTGTGAGAATGTGAATTTAATGAATGTTTAAAAGCTATTAGAATTATGTTGGATATGATGAATCTATTTTGGTAAATGATAATCTTATGAATGGGTGTTGAAATTGAATTATGGGATATTATGAGATCTATTTCTAACTGAAACGTTGATGTTAAGTTGTTGGTACAAGGATACCAACTTGGAATGATGATGGTATGAAATTACATGATGATAATGCATAGAAATGTATGAGTTTGTGGTACAGACTAATCTACAGGTTATGGGCTATGAAATAGCCAAGGGATAATGATGATGAAAGTGGATATCATGACCACTAGCCGAGAAACATTATGGTACAAATATTGGTATGTGAAATTATATTGGTTTGGATGCATTGCTATGATATGTGGACCAGTGTAGGATTTTAGGTGATGAGATTTCCCAAAACCAAATAAACGATGACAAAACCCCCAGCAACACGGTGCCACTATATATTCCATTAGGGTGTGGACCCTAGTTATGATTAGGAGGGGTGGTGGCATTTCCCACCGTGTATCCTCTGAAACCTGAAGTCATGGGAGGACGGTGTTAGATCATGCTCCCCAAGACGTGTGATGATGATTGTCAGTTGCATGTTGGGGAAGCTTGGTCGAGATAGTGACACTTTCGCTTATGGATTCTATTTGGAGTTAGGTCAATATAGTTGACACTCCAAGATAGTCTAGCAGAGGAAGGATAGGAATGGAGATGGAAGTAGGTTAGGGAGGAAGTATGAGTAGAAATAGTTGAGAGAGTATGGAGATTTGTCTGATGGTGAAATTTAATGTTTTCCCTTCTAAAAAGAAAATGTGTATATATGAATATTCATAATTACGTAACTAAACCACAGTTGTCTAAATAAAATTGTTGAACTGGATAATTGTAATTAAATGATTTCTCAAACATTTGATTGGTTTATTGTCTTTTATAAAGGACTAGTCTTGTTGATTGGATTGGATGCATACATAAATTACTAAAGGGTGATAGTTATTGATTATTAGTACATGCACGAGACTTGTATGTACTAGCTACACATGCATTTCTTCTACATGCACACTAGTATGTATGAGTTTTCTTGACTTACTTACTAATAATGTTGGTTAATTGTTATTAATGTGTGAACCATGTTTCTTTTCCTTTGTACCATGAGATATCTTAACTTCAGGATGAAGTTTCCTGAAGGGTGGGTGTATGTAACGACCCTGCTTAAATAAATGTATAGGATTATTAATTATAATTAATTTGATAATCTGACTGTCCTAAAATGTTAACTAAACAATAATTATTTCTTAAATAATATTAACTAATTAATTATTATTAATTACATGTTCATATCTGTCAATGATTAATTAATTATTAATTGACTCATTAATTAATTGAGTAAAGAATTAAAGGGGTTAATAAGTTTAATTTGTTAAAGACTTACGTATACGGGGGAGGAAAGAAACATTAATAAGGGGATAAGACATTAAATATAAGGATAAGATATTAATAAGGGGATAAGATATTAAATATAAGGGGATAAGATAATAAATATAAGGGGATAAGATAATAAATAAATGGATAAGGAAATTAATGAAAGGCGGAAAGTCGGTGAAGGGGGACTATGATGAGGAGAGTCTTACGGGGGGGAAGGTATTCTTTTGGGGGGGAGGAGGAAGCATTTTGGGAGGAGGATATTTTTTATGGGGGATTTTCTGTGGGTATCTCTAGGGTGAGGAGTTTGGCTTTGGGGGTTTTCGGTGAATCAGAAGCAGGGGGCACCGGTTTGCTGGGGGTTTTGGGCACAGGGGTCGGGATTCCTTTCAGTTTTCTAGAGATAGGGAGCTGGACAAGTTTCTCCTAGCTGGCTGGGTGGTTAGTCGGTTTGGGAAGAGTTGTTCAGTGCATCAGGCAGTAGCAAAGCAGCAGGCTAGACAACCGGGTCAACGAAGAAATTAGCATCAGGAAGAGGTAAATTTATATTATTCTGTTAAATAATTCTTATTCTGTTATGAAATTGTTGTTCATTAATTGATTTAACATTCTTATATGCTGAATTAAAGAAATTACTAAGTTTTCTGCGTAGAAGTAGAAGTTTACTGTTTCAATTTATGGATTTAATAGCCTTAAATTAATCTGGTCCCTACATAAGGGCATAGTCTATCCTCCTTAGTTGGTGCCCTGAGATATTGGTTTGATTACTACTATTGGACCTTGCACATATATCAGAGAGATATAGCATAGGGAAAACCCTTGTCTGTAGAAACTCTAAATATCCTACCCCTAGGGAAGGAAACAAAAAATAGAAAATACAATATCTATTGTCGTACAATTGTTCCTTCTACATTCTGGTTGCGAAATTACTACACATTTCTTCCTGTTAAGCATTTGGGCATTTCATCACTGCAGTATTATTCAAGTCGAAGTATAACTCTGCTGGAGTAAAAAAAGTGTAGTGGTCCTACTGCCACACTTATTTGGGACCTATCCCATTGAGTTCCTCTCTTCACCCTGATTCCAATGATAGCTATCATTTTTAACACATTTTTTTTTGTGGACACGATCCATATCTAACACCCTTATTTGGATCTTATCCCATTGGATCCCCCTTTTTTCCCTGATCACAGTGGTACCTACAATTTGAAACCCTTCTTCTCCATGGTCCCACCCACCCCTCCAGACCCCTTTTGTTTCCCCTATACATTTTCCTGCTCATTTGTCCAAATTACTACCACACGAGCCCAAGAACTCAATGCCTTGATTGTTGACACCCACCAGAACAAGGAGAACATCAAGACTATTACTGCTAACCTTAGCTCAATCAATTCAGATATTGAGATCCTCAAGGAACAATGTTCCCACATCAAATACCTCAAAGAAAACATCTTGGGTCATTCCCATAACCATTCCTTTTCTAAACAACCATCTTATCAGGATGACCATGACTTTTTCCATTACCAAGGTCCTCATACTACCCACTTTTTCAAAGAATTATGCCCTCCTATAATTGAGGTGAACAATTTTAATGGATCAAATCCTATAGGTTGGGTCACCCAAATGGAACATCATTTCTCTTTGCATGGCATTACTAATGATTTGTCCAAGATTCGTTATGGTGTCCTACATCTTGATTCAGAATGATGGCAATGGTGGAAATGGAGAAAAAAGGCATGCCAAGAGTTTCTTTCTTGGAAACAGTTTGTGGCCAAACTTTATGACCGTTTTGACTTTGACACCCACCATTTAGGATGTTTGACCAATTTAAAGTAGTCTAGGATAGTGGAAGAATTTATTCCTGCATGTGATCACTTGGCTTTCAGAACGGAGGGCATGTCAAATGATTTCTTTAGGGAATGATTTATCAGTGGCCTCAAATATGAAATTTGTGTCCATGTTCTCATGGCACACCCCTATAATTGGTTGGAAGCTACTCAACGATCCAAGGAATCCCAATATATTGTATCCTCCCAAACTTACAAACCTTCCTTTCCTCCTCACCCTAAACCCACCAATTTTTCCCCTCCTGCAACTCCCCTCAAGATTCAAAAATTAACCAGATTTGAAATGGCTAAATGTCAACTTAAGGGTCTTTGTTATAATTGTGATAACAAATATTTTCACAGGCACAATTGTAAGGAATAAATATTTGTATGGTTTTGACTGAGGATCTTTCTGAAGAAGATGTTGTTGTACTTGTGGAGGAACTACCACCACCATATGACATCACCCCACCCTCTGATCCACCAGACGTTGACCCGGTGACTTCAATTAATGTTTGCATTAGCTTCTCTACTATTGAGACTCTCAAATTAATTGTTTACATAAAAAATAGGAAAGTCGTCATCCTTGTGGACAGTGGAAGAAACCATAACTTTATTCATCACCGCATTTCCCAAGAAGTAAATTGTTACATCTATGTTGTCAATCATTTTCAAATCATGATTTCCAATGGTGGTTCCATGAAATGTGAGGGACAATGTGAAAATGTGCAACTCCAAATTGGTCAGTATCACATGAAATCCCATATGTTTTCTATAGACATGGGGGGTTGTGACATTGTTCTTAGTTTCCAATGGTTACGCACTTTAGGCCCCATTCTCATGGATTCTAAGTGTTGAAGTTACTTCAACACACACCTAGGATTTTTTCTTCCTAAGTTTTTTTCTTGTTTATTAGTCATTATTTAGTATCCTATATTTTAGGAAGAATATTCCTCTAGGTAGAATATTCTCTTCAATTTTCACTTCAGTTTGATTAGTTGAGTGGAGTCTAGATGCTACATTGGGATTATCACCATGAAACATTGGGATCATCACCAACTAATGCTCATTGTCCTTGGGATCATCACTAGACTAGCGCATTACTCATGATTCCCTTATCTTCTACTCACTTCACTCTATTTCAATTAGTTAACTGAAGAATGATAGACTAGTTAACGCGGACTATGTGACAATTCACTTCCATAACTGCCTAAGAGACTAGAATAGGTGGAATTTTACTCTTGTAACTGCTTGTGTGTGTCCATATCACTCTATACCACCACTATGGCACATTAGTTACTCATGTATCCTATATCTATTGTAAATTATTCACTCTTTGAATGTGGAATATGGTTAATGAGAATTCTTCCATTCTTTCTCTCTGGCTTCTTCTTTATCAATTTCTCTTTGTAAATGTGTGTGGTATTTTCTAGCTAGATCTATTATGTGTAGTTTCAACACATTTACATGGTATCATGTATGATGCACTTATAATCAAAAGCTACACCAAATTATTTTTTGCATGTATTGAAGAGTGAAGAACACAAAAAGATGGATTATTCATCGACAATACTTCTCACCCCTTATATCTATTTGGAGTGGAATCCAAAAATCATTATTCTTCTCAGATGCAGAGGCTTGTACCAAATAACTATGGCAATGGAAGTATATCTTGATTTTGTCGATGAGAAAAAAGATTTTCTTAATAGACAAGATATGGCCATAGGATGTATCCCCTGGTTTATTTCTCCTGAAATTCTCCATCAAGAATATGATGACTCACAAGAATAAACTCCAAATGAATTATGGACCATATTGGAGGTCCTATTTTGGAATAAATAATATTGTGAATATTTCATGCAGGAGGTTGAACAGATAGAGAAAGAAGAGAAGCCATCAGAAGATTAAGCCTCTTATTATGAAGAGTCTTCTACAAAAGTATTTGCACAAATTTGTATTCCATTAATTGAAGATGATGTCTACTCCATTTCAGATTTTTTTTATGAGTTTCATGTGGAAGATATATGGCATGAATATCAAGAGTCACATGCGGACACTTTTGCATGCACAATGCATGCATCTCATGATACAAAAAGGGATCCGCGTATATCAGACTCAATTCTGATATTTTCTAAGGAAAAATCGCATAAAAAATTGAATATTTGAATTCCTCTCGAGAAAATATCCAATTTCAAAAAAAATCATTTGAAACTGAGTCTAGGAAGTGACATTGTGATCATTTTAAAATCAACAAAATTTCGGAATTTTTTTCAAAAACGGTCGCACGATTTTTAAAATTTCATCCAAACTTTATTTGGATCTTCTTCATTACAAGAAGAAAAAGTGGATATGTGTAGAAATCTCAATGGTGCATATACTTCATCATATCTATGTAGACATCTGCATCTTCAACAAGCACAAACTTGCACAGTTGCGAGGTCTTCTTGGAGTGAAGGACAAGGTTGCTTAGCAACTGCTTTTTGTTCCTTCTCATTTATTTATTTTTATTATGCATTGTAATTTGAGGGGGGGGTTTCCCATGATGTTTTCCCTCTTTCCTCATTTATTTTAGTGTATCTTTTGTATTTGGGTACCTAACATGGCCTCATTGTCGGGACCCATTCTTTTTATTTTCACCTTAGTGATGTTCAGGGGGGGTGTTGGAGTTACTTCAACACACACCTAGGATTTATTTTTCCTAAGTTTTATTCTTGTTTATTAGTCATTATTTAGTCTCCTATATTTTAGGAATAATATTCCTCTATGGAGAATATTCTCTTCATTTTTCACTTCAGTTTGATCAGTTGAGTTGAGTCTAGATGCTACATTGGGATTATCACCATGCAACATTGGGATCATCACCAGCTAATGCGCATTTTTATTGGTATCATCACTAGAATAGTGCATTACTCATGATTATTTGATATTCTCCTCACTTCATTTTGTTTCAGTCAGTTAACTAAAGACTGATAGACTAGTTAACTCAGACTAGGTGGTAGTTCACTTCTGTAACTGCCTGAGGGACTAGACTAGGTGGTAGTTTACTCTCGTAATTGCTCGTGTGTGTCCAAATCACTCTAGACCATCACTATGGTGCATTAGTTACTCATGTATCCTATATCTATTGTAAATTATTCACTCTTTGAGTGTGGAATATGGTTAATGAGAATTCTTCCAAGGCATCACAACAAGCTCCCCTGAGATCATCAGTTTGCATCGCATGGAAAATCTCCTCAAAAAAGGTCATTTGGGAATTATAGCCCAACTCCACTCCATTCATGTTGTTGAAACACCTTATGTGCATCTTGGCCTCCAATCTATCCTCTCCTGGCACCAATTTGTTTTTTCCACCCCCAAATAACTTCCCCCTTCCCATGGATTCCATGATCATTCCATCCCTCTCATCTCGGGTAGTCTTCCTCCCAATGTTCATCCTTATCATCATCCCTTTTCCCATAAGAATGAAATTGAGAAAATTGTTCATGAATTACTATAATCCATTGTTATATGTCCCAGTATTATCCCTTATTCTTCCCATGTGTTCATGGTACTCAAGAAATCATGTAATTGGTGCATCTGTATTGATTTTTGTGCCCTCAACAAACTCACTATCAAAGACAAATACCCCATTCCTATCATTGATGAACTCTTGGATGAATTGAGTGGTGCTCAGTACTTCACCATATTGGATCTACATTCTGGCTACCACCATATCTGTATGAAAGAAGAATACATTCCCAAGACTCCATTTTGAAATCATGAGGATCATTATGAATTGTTGGTAATTCCCTTTGGACTGTGTAATGCTCCTTCAACTTTCCAAAGTCTTATGAATCATGTCTTTTGTCCTTTTCTCCATCATTTTGTCTTATTTTTCTTTTATTATATTCTCATCTATAGTAAAACTTGGCCATCCCATCTCTCCCATGTGAATCAAGTTATCCATCTACTCTCTAAGCACCAACTTTTCCTAACAATCTAAATGTGCCTTTGGTTCCTCAGAAGTGGAATACCTGGGTCATATTATCAGCAAGGATGTTGTCTGAGTGGATCCTAAGAAAATTGAATCTATGCAAGATTGGCCTCTCCCTAAAACTCTTAATAGATTGCATGGTTTTCTAGGTTTAATGGATTATTATAGGAAGTTTGTTCAGAATTATGGAAGGATTTTAGCTCCTCTCACTTCCCTCCTTAAAAAAAATGATTTCATTTGGACTTCAACTGCGGATCATTCCTTCTAAGCCTTAAAATATGTTATTTTCTCAACCCCTTTCATATCCCTACCAAACTTCACAAAGACATTCATATTGGAATGTGATGCTTCTGAGAAAGGAACTAGAGTTGTCCTCATGCAAGATGGCAGGCCCTTGGCCTTCACTAGAAAACAATTTTCAAAGCGACATTTGGGCCAATCCATTTATGAAAAGGAAATGTTATCTATTATGCATGATGTGGATATTTGGCATACTTATTTATTGGGTCAATGATTCCAAATCAAAATTGATCATCGGAGTCTCAAGTATTTCCTGGAACATTGAATTTCATCCCCGGTACAACAAAAATGGGTAACCAGGCTATTTGGCTATGATTATGAGATCATTTACAAGAAGGGAAAGGAAAATGTAGTGGCTGATGCTCTTTCTAGGAAATATGAAGAATATGGGTCCCTTTTCTCTCTCTCCTTCATTATACTAGATTGGCTCCAAGTTGTTTGTCGAGAATGGCTACAAGGCCCCAAAATTTCTAGCCTGCTCCACCAATTGCAACACAATTCTTCATTTTTTCCATGGTAATCTTGTCATAATGAAGAGATTCACTACAAAGTTCATTTTTATTTATGAAATAAATCACAACTTAATTCCACAGTGCTTTCTGATCTTCATGCCTCACCCATAGTCGGGAATTCAAGGTTTACCAAAACTATGAATGGGTCAAACATTCTATTTTATGGGAGGGTATGAAATAGAACATTCGCACCTTTGATACTGAATGTGAGGTCTATCAACGCAACAAGGGAGAAACTTTCAAATATCTCGGCACACTCCAACCGCTTTCGATTACCCTGCTATTTGGCGAGATATTTCTATGGATTTCATTGTAGGCTTACCTAAATCGGGCAATAATTCAGTCATCATGGTGGTTGTATATCGTCTCTTCAAATATTATCATTTTGGTTCTCTTCAACACTCATTCACAAACTCCACAGTGGCTCAAATCTTCAAGGATAATATCTTCAAGATTCATGGCATGCCTAATTCTATTATCTCTAAAAGGGACCCCACTTTCACCAGCAATTTTTGGCAATAATTTTTCAAGCTATAGAGCACCCAATTGCATCTCATCACTGCCTATCGCCCCCAGATGAATGGCCAGACTAAATTTGCCAACAATTGTTTGGAAACATATTTGAGGTGTTTTGCATATGAGCGAAAAAATCAGTGGGCTCTATGTTTATCCCTAGTTGAATGGTGGTACAACACATCTTACCATATAGATACTCGCATGACTCCTTTTGAAGCAATCTATGGCAAAAATCCCCCATTGTTTCTCTCCTATATGCCAAGGGTCTCGAACTTTTAGAAGGTTGAAAAAAAAATTACAGTCCATGAGGCTATTCTTCATGTCCTTAAAGACAATTTGGTCATGGCTCAGAATCTTATGAAGCAACAAGCAGATCAAGGTCATTCTAAATGTTATTTTGTTGAAGGGGACCAGGTATTTCTTCGAATACAACCTTATAAGTAGAATTCATTCAAAGCTCAACACTTTCATAAACTTGCTCCCAAATTTTATGGTCCTTATATAGTGCTCAAGTGTGTGGGATCAGTGGCCTATCAGTTAGATCTACCCATTTAGTCGAAGCTCCATCATGTTTTTCATGTTTCCTACTTAAAGATGGTGATTGGAACTAAGTGCCAAACTCAAACTAGTCTCCCTGAGTTGGATGAAGAAGGTTCCATATGGTTGTAGCCATGAGTAGTTTTGGCCTAGAGAGAGAGTTGTCTCTGTCAATGCACCCTCCAGGAAGTGTTATTCCAATGGAAAGACACACCTTGAGAATATGTCGTCTGGGAGCTAGCCACCATTCTACAACAATTCCCTCATCTAAATCCTTGAGGACAAGGTTGTTCTTCAAAGGGGAGGGCATGTTAGGGACCTAACCTCCCTAACCCCTCACGTAGGTAGAATAATATAATTCCATGTAATAAATGCCAATATTAATAAGGCCTAGAAATAAGGAATAACAAGTCAAATGTAAGAATACCTAATAGAAGCTTCCACTTATAGAAGGATATTCCTCTAGATTGTTCTTTTGGATAGATGTGTTTAGTATAAATAGAAGTAGAAGGTATGAGAAATCTTGTCTTTGATATTATTATAATAGATCTTTTTTCTTCTAAAGGTTTCCTCCTCGAAGAGGCAAGTGAAAATTTATATCAGTAATAAAAGTGCTCTTTATGGTGTTATTCTGATATTATTCTGGTATTATTCTGGTTACATCATTGTTTCTCTACCATTTCTAGCTAAAATATTTTTGTTTTGCATACTATTTTATATTTGGAATACTACATCTTCCAGGTGGCTCTAGAGGCAAGCCTAACTGAATGAAATGTGGATACAAACACTGAGTATTCCGGACCAAGTTTGGAGAGAATGGTGGGAACCATTTGTTTCTCCTCCTTATATTTATCAACCCCGCAAGCCTTGAGTTGCGACATCAAACCCTTATATTTGGTAAAGAAATCTTGGAGATTGTAGAAACATTTTGGATCCAATGTGAGAAATTCCACCTCGAGCATGTGTCCCCTTTCATCCTATTTTCTAAAAATCCATTCCATGGTGGTCCAAGATTAATTGGGGGTTTTACAGGAGGATATGTGAAAGAGGAGTTCAGGAGAAATGAGACTACAAATAGTTCCAAAAGCTTCATCCATTCGATTCAGATACTTGAATTTTTCTATGGATGATGTGGGTTCAGTCTCTGTGTCCATGGTTAACCTGTATAATCCTATACCTCAAAGATGAACTATCATCTTATCCTTCCATGCAAATAAATTGTACATTCTAAGAATGAATTCTTTTGGAAAATCCATTTTTTCATTGTCTTCAATATTCAGTACCTGCAAAAAGAATCAGGTATTTATTTTTCCCAGAAATAAATCATCTTTGATACCATGTAAATGTGTTGAACCTACATAGAAAATATCTAGCTATCAAATGACATACACATTTTGTAGAGAAAATATGAGAAAAGAGAAACAAGAGAGAAAGAATGGAAGAATTCTCATTAACCAAATGAATGAATGATAATTTACACATGATATACTCTATATAACTCAACTAATGCACACTGGAGGAGAATCCATTGCACCATAGTGGTGGTCTAGAGTGATCTGGACACACAACATTTGTTACGGGAGTAAACTTCCACCTATTCTAGTATCTCAGGCAGTTACGAGAGTGAATTGCCACCTAGTCTGAGTTAACTAGTCTCTCAGTCTTCAATTCATTGATTGAAACAAAGTGAAGTGAGGATGATATCAGGGAATAATGAGTAATTTTCTAGTATGGTGATAATCCCAAAGAAAATTCACATTATCTGGTGATGATACCAATATGGCATCTAGACTCCACTCAACTGGCCAAACTGAAGTGTGAACTAAAGAAAATATTATCCTAGAGGAATATTCTCTCGAAAATATAGGAGACTGAATAATGACTAATAAACATAGGGAAAACCTTAGGAAAAATAAATCCTAGGTGTGTGTGAAGTATCTCCAACAAGTTGTAGCATAATTTAATTCTAAAATTCTGCACCTATGGGAAGAATAGGCCGGGAGGTTGTCATTTTTAGTATCAGAGAAAGAAATTTAATTTTCATGTGCATTTAATTTTATATGGAATACTTTAAATGAATGGAGTTCATTTTTGGTATTAGATAAAGTTATGCTCTTTCAAACTTTGTGAGTGATACATAGAAGGAGACAAAGTTTAGTGAAGGAATTTGCATATTGGAAATTTGTGTATACAAGAAGAAAAATAAATTGGATATATACTTTATTTGAGGATTACTACATATTGAGGCCATTCTAGACAAGAAGAAGAATTGAGAGAATACAATATCTCAGGATATATATTGAAGTTATTGGTTAAATTTTTTCATGATTAACTCTCGTAAAACATTTGTGATTGCAGGTAGTAGCAGAAGGAGAAGGAATGGAAGAAACCATTGACAACTACTAGAACTATGACAGAGTCATAAGGGAGCAAGCAAAATCTCTCTAGTAAATAATCTTGAGGCAAAAGAACCTTGCAACAAGAGGTGTTGTAAGAACTTCCAGTTGAATATTGAAAGTAAGGATAACAATAGAATTTATTAGAGAGTGTGAGTAGGTGTAGACCTAGAGAATATCATAAGAGTGCTTAAAAGGTTCCAGTGGAGAGAATTGGTGATACGAAGAGGTCAAGCTTGGGAGAAATATTGATGGGGTATTGAGTGGAAAGTAGAGGATACTTTCTACAGAGGCATGATGTATCTCACTGCAGACTGAGGGAATTTCACAAGAGAGTAAATAGAGATGACTCTTGATGGTCATGTAAGATATTCAAAGAGTAGCCATAGCAAGGTGAAAGAGGATTTCAAAGCAATTGGAAAAAGGAATATGAGCCAAGAGAAATTTGATAGAGAACTTTTTGAGTTAAAGGAGAGACTTAGTATAATTATGGAGTTGCTACATGAAAGTAAGGAATACCAAAGATATGGGTTAAGACCGAAGAGGAAGGCTAAATGGCCTATTAGACAATTTATTGCAAGGGGGAAGAGGCACAGACTGAAAGCTCATATCAGACGAGAAGAACTCGAAGAAGTTTAGTATAGAGATTCCTTTGGAGAAGGATTATTATTTCACTTTTGTGGACCAGAGAAAGGAGTGATTCTTGGAAAGGAAGATGAGTTTCAGAGTGCATACCTCATGGATATCTTGGAAAATTCATTCTAGCCTGAAGATAATATGATAGAGGCATCTAAATACCCAAAAGTCTCATGTTTTTAAAACTAATGATTTATGTATGTTTGCAGGACTTATAGGTCATGGAGATAGGCAGACACTTGAAGTTATCCTGAAGGAAGAATTGCCTCATGAAGGTATAGAGGAGAGACAAATTCAGAATTTTATCATGTTAGAAGAAGGGAAAACATTGTCTCTTGAAAGCTAGGAAAGAAGAAGTTATGCATATTCAGAGGATGCAAATGATGAAGATGAAAAGAGGATGAATAATTGTCTTAGATATACTTTAGATGATGAAGTACATGGAATCTTGGAAATAGCTATGCAAGGATACAAAGATGCAAGTATGTATCTTGTCAAAGGAGAGATGACAATGAAGTATGATGATCATTGGTGCACGATCATGGAAAGTGGGATAAAATGTTTGCAAAAAATCTGTCATTTTAATAAATTCTAGGAACAAAATTTGATTGAACAATCATGTAGACTGAGCATGCAACTTAATGATATGTAGTATTGTTTGCATAAGATTTTATTTAGTAAGAAGTGTTATCAAGGATATGAGGACATATAGATATGTCAATACCGAGAGATAGAAACATCCATACAAATTTTATGTGGAAATTTGCAGCAAACAAATTGTAGCAATGTTGTGTATCAACCGAGGACAAGACTAAACGTTGAGAAGTTATGGAATCATTTGAGGAAGAATTCAAAGAAGAGATACCATAGAAAGAAGAAAAACATGCAAGTAAAAATTACTAAATCAAGAAAATATGTTGCACAGCAACAAAGTAAAGTATGGGATCCTGGAAGGTTGCATGCAACAACAGTACAACAACAAGACAATAAGATAAGAAGGCAACAACATAAAATTTGGGATCTTGGTGGATAGTAATCGTGCAATAGAGTATATGCATTGGGATCAAGGAAGTAGTTGAATATACATGATCATAAGATAATGAAACATTTTAACCATGAGATTCTGCTGCAGGAGCATTTTTTCCTCCAAAATAACCTAGTTTGACTAGACCTAGGGGTCTTTCAATTATTGTATTTTCATATGTTTTATTGGAATTATAGAATAATTGAATAGGATAGAGGTTGTTAAGTTTGAGATTTATTAATATGTAATCTAATATTATTTTTTTAAGTAGATATCGAGAGTTTGTAATATTTAGGGAGATATTAGAGTGAGGTGTGGAGCTATTGAGGATTTTGTGGATCTAAGAGATCATAAGGATTGATAGTTCAGAGATTTTAGGATCTGAACCAATTATGGTATCATAATCCTTTGAGTATGAATGATTTAAACCTAATGGAATTAGAATAGGTGAATTAGACAAAGAGAGGAAAGAGAAGTGTTGAGAGGGCCAAATGTGGCATAAGGCCAAGAAGAGGCGAATTGAATGTAAATAAAATCGTGAAGACTAAATGTCTTATGTAAATTGTGTATAGTAATTCATTAATAGAGTTATGTGTTTATGGGCTCTCTATGTTAGTGTAATATTGGGTGAATTTCTATTACATTGATGTCCCTGTATTGAGTGATAAAATTCCATATCATACTATGAAGAATTGTGTTTGCAGGTTACCATTCAAATCGTGATTAAACCCTTATTTCAGAGGGGGGCCATTCATGATATTTGATCATCGATAATGGGATGATAAATGATTCAAAATTGATGTTATATTGGTTCAGGAACGAGAAAGGATAGAGGTTAATTTTTTATTTTGTGTGTAGTGTGATCGAGGGTTGAATCCCTTTGAAGAACAACCAAAGAAACCCTTACAAGCGTCGAGGAAAAAGAGCCGCCAAATCAAGGCAGGGAATCAATTGTGAGTGTTGATTTCATCATACTAAGATTTCATTGGTGAGTTTAATATTGGACAGATAGGATTAGAATCGCAGAGAAGAGAAGATCCAATCGTTATCATTGATCATTGGAAGGATCAATGGCCATAATTTGTTTTATGTTCAGAGTCTGATGTGATAGCGTCAAGTGTTTTAGATTAAATTATTCATAGTGCATGTCTGAAGGATAATTCGATAATATAAATACGACCAACGGTCTAGATTAATGGAAGGAAGTCCCTGACAGATGATCTGGATTTTTTCGGTGTGATCCAAATCGAGGAATCTATGTGGAACATGTGGTTGTACGTTATTGGAGTTATAAAATTGTCGGAGTGCTCAAAAGAACAAAGATTTTGATCAATCGTTCAGATGAATTCAAAATATTCATATCAATGACTACAAAAGTGACACATGGTGGCATATTATTGGTTCTTGGAGTAGAGCCATTGGATTCCATAAGCTAGAGGAACTCCGATAGAACAACATTGACGAATGACTGAGATCTATTCGGAGTGAATTAGATTGATGGCTCTAGGACATACATGTGGAATTCGGTAGAGAGATGTGATGAGTTGACGTCAATTATTGTGAAGTGGACATGTGGTAGTGGGATCCATAGCTATGAGTGAGACACGTGGAATACACATGGCACATATGTACAAGTCACCAGACAAGGCCTGGTGCAGGAAGTTGAGACTAACGAATCGGTACCATAGATCTTAATATATATTGACGGTGGGGATTGTTTGGTCTTCAGATTCCTACCATCGGAGAAACCCAGAGAAAGTCCAAAAATAGTATTTCAATACAAAGGAATCCAGATCAAGTGAGGAGATCAAAAGTGAAATATCGATAGCTTAGAAGTATTTGAAATGCTGCAGGAAATAGGAGTTTTGAAAATGAATCACAACTATCCATCGAAGGGGATATTTAGAGGAGATCAACCATCCATCAAATCTAATTTTCAGAGGTCCATTCCATAGCTCAACTCCAATATTCTGAGGTGCAACATGGATCTCCCATCCAGTGACAATCAACAGTGAGAATTAAGGGTGGAAAAAAGTTTGGATGGATTACGAGAGAAACTAAGTCACGTTGATGATTAGTGATTCGTCATAGCACACATTCATGGAATGAGACTAAAGGTGTTTGTGAGTAGAGGTTTGGCGCACGGATATAGCTCTTGATCATGATAATAAAGGAGATCTTAGCATTGATTTGAAAGGTTCTTACATAGAGCACTATGTGCGTAATAACAGAGATTATATAACTTTTTTCTAAGGAAATTTGGGCACGTGCAATTTATTTGAGAGAAACTCGAATTCTATAGATACAACAAAATCGAATTTTAAAATTATGCAATTGTGGGAAAAATAGGCCGAGAGTTCATCAATTATGAACAATTAGGAGTAATTTATAAATGATTTGAAAAATAAACAACAAACAACCCACATACCTAAGAATAGAACAAAATATTGAGCATGTCATTTACCTCACCTATATACTTACCTATGGTCACTCAAGTAGACTATCTAGATCACCTCTAATACTAATGGTCTTCATTAACTTCTCCTTCTTATAATAAGAAAATAAGTATCGTACCTCTGATGAGTGTTTCCTTGGAATTGTTTGTAGTTGGAGGTTTGTACCAATGACTAAGTTTCTAAAGTGGTATATAAATTCACCTGGTATATAATCTTGAAATGCATAAACACCTTTCTTCCACATTCTATTTTCATGTGTTAGATATTATCCTTTAATAACCATCAACCCAATTCGAAATTGATTACATTCCAAGTCCCTTAGTAAGACATTGAGAGTCTCCTTTCCCTATAATCAATGTGCCAACCAGGCCTAAGAAAAGGGAGTGAGTCTGGATTGGATATATTTTATATAAGAGAAGGCCTTCTATGTTTCTGAAAGGTAGAATCTATATTTATATTTATCAATTTAACTAGAGAAAATATATAAGAAAATGCATGTTTTCCAACGTTCCTAGAGTTTGTTGTTATCGATTCTATGGATATGCATTAATACACTAAATTGATAAATCATACTACATTCATTCTAGTTAATAAAATTTAATTTAATATTCATTGAACTTGGTTGTACAAGATCTAATACATGATCATAATGTGGTGAAATAGTTGATTGGTCCTCCTCCAACTAATATAATTAAAATGTTCTATGTTTACCAATGGGGAGTGATACACAATCCTATCTATCAACCTAGTCCCTAGATTCACAACCATCTCATTCACTACTACTACATGGGCCATAGAAGAAATAAAGTTCTATCATCCATATTTCAACTATAGCATTATTTGAGGTTCATACTAAATGAAATCCACAAGTGCCACATATTGTTTTTCATTCATATGTATGTGATAGATATACATCAACCACATCCCAAAAATATATTTGCACGTGTCCTTTCCTTAATAATTGGTCTACTCACCTTCTTGTTCCCTCTACCATTATTGAAGAACACCATTCAACAATATACTTTTTATCTCGAATGAGTAAATTTGTTGTAAAAATAATTTCTTTCTTGTGTAACATAGTTTTGATACACACGTTAGGTCCTTCATGCTCCCCTTTCCCATATCGATCTTTAAATAGTTCCAAATATTTGATGTCTTGTATTTTTTGTGGAATATTGATATGGCCCAAAAGGGGGGCATATATGGTGGTTAAATGTATATGATATGATCCCAAGGGAGGAATATATGGGGTTAAAAGTATATGTAATAGGGTAAATGTATGTGTAATAGTGGTTGGCTCAATAAAAGAGCCACATGTGAAATGTGTGAATTGTTATATATAGAGATCATGTAGTCATTATTGAAAGAACATGTGATTTGGAAGTGTGAATGTATTGGGTTATTTGAAGGAGGTTCTCCTATTCTTGAAGGAGTTATTGTGTAACTCATCTCTCTTATATATCTTGGAGTTGTGCCCATTCTTGCATTTGTGTACATGGTGTGTACTATGGTTTATTATACTATTTTTAGTATTTGTTACATAACATTTGGTATCAAAGTGTATGATCTTTGGGTTTGTCTCTTTCAAAAGAGTCATCTTGGAATTTTCTCTAGAAAATAATTTTGGATAGTTCCCAACCATAAAAATTTTGAATCCTAAGAATACACAATGTAATGATCCCAAGCCATTATGCAAGGATCATCACTGTTTTGGTGTCTTTTGAAAAAAAATTCTGAGTGAGGTATTTCATCAAACACTTGGTTGATCTACCTTTTAGATGTGTTTATATGTGTGTATGAAGAAAATAATAGAAAGAGATAACCATGGAACATACCTCAACCATATGCAATAAGATAGACAAGCCAAAACATCTCAATTCTTCTTTATTCATAAAATAGAGAAACCTGCTACAATGAAGATGTCGATCTGGAATGCTCAATAGATGGCCAAGAAGATAGAAAATAGATAAGAGTTTCTACAAAATGCTCCCGCTAATACAAAAGATGCCTCCAAAGGATGAATGAGAAATGAATATCAATACAAGCAGGTCTGAATGCCAAACTCTCCAGCTAAAGAATGCCATGCTCCAATAGAAGGTTGAAACCCTCAATAACTCGGCCCTGCTACCAAAAGTGTCAAATCACCCTAATAAATATGCCAACTGATAGATCGGGTGATGGTAAGAACAACCTAGGTGACTGAATCTCCAAGATCCCTCTCAATTTCTGTAGATCTGAAATCCCCCACTGAATGGTGCACCCCACTGGATGACTAAAACCCTAGATAATTCGGCCCTATTGAAGGAGGCCTCCAAATGCTCTGAAACTCTCCAGAAATATAGATCAGGACACTGCAAGTCACTAGGTAAAGTCTCAGGGTCAGATATGAAGTGTAACCCCTCCAAACAAACTAGATTTGGATCTCAAAAATGCCCTCCTTCTCTTCAATT
>JZKD02S1961195.1:258821-282826 GCA_000966675.3 Picea glauca
TCTTCAATTCGCCCCACTGCTCAAGAAATAATCTGAGCCATAAAACTGTCTCAGAAAGCACTAGATCTGATGTCCAAGGCCTTGCAATGAAAACCCAAGTGATAGAATCCTCAACAGCCCTGCCAATATCCTACAACGAATCTCTCTCCAAAGATGGTGCGCCCCTCTTGTTGGAATCCCTCAACTGGTGTGCCCTCTCTCTATCTGCACATGAAATTGATGTAGAATCCTCCTGCAACTGAGTAGATCTGGAACTATAATAGTGTGGGAGAGTATTGCATCTCCGAGACCAAGCTTGGGACAAGATAGGTGGAATCTTTCACCACCGAATCGTCCTCTAGGGTTTGTTATGTCAAAACCCTCAAAACCCCAAATATTGGGCTCACTAGCTAGAAGCCAGAAATCAAAATAAGATCATACATGAATAATGAAAAGAGGCCCTTGCCTTTCCTTTATACTTTTGGCTCACCTTGTCCCTCCAAAGTGAATTTCATTTTATTAATATTTAATTAATTAATTAACCTGTTTACCTCTGAAAATATCCTTATCTCTCCTTGTGGCTTCCCTGGCCACTGAAATTCACTTCTATCCATCCCATCCTGTAGTGTTTCTCCTCCCGATTCCAATGAGCTATTACACTGAGAGGTTCCTCCAAGTAATGTACCCAAAATGACCTCTTCAGTGATTTTAATTAACTTATAGCTCAAAATAGTCAAAATCATGGAAATCGTCCGAATGGAACGAAACCAAAGACAACCTGTGTGGAATGGCTCATAATGATGGAATATGATGATCAATGCCAACTGGACCCCACAATGCCTCTCAAATACCCTTGTACTCGCTATAACATCTATCTGGCTACTCCGGTCATCACAAGTCTTTGCACTGTGATGATGTCCCAAAGTGGGGACATTACACACAATGAAGTACCTATCATAAAAAAATCAAGATCTATTTTGTTATACTTTTTGAAATATGACCCATGAAAATTAGGGTTTTTGACTAGTCCTAATATTAGTCTCAAACAAGTATTGTCAACAAAATAATAATTTTTTTTCATGGGAAATATTAGATAGATAAAATTTTATGATCCTAAGGATACATATAGAACAACTTGTTATAAAAAAAATTAGGTCTCGATTCTCTATATTTTTAAAGTTAACGGTTATGGAAGTTAGGTTTTTTCACTATCCTTAAAACTAGTCGCAAACATCTATTAAGTTGGTAAAAATCTCATATCTAAAGCTAGAAAAGTCCAAATTGAGCGTTACTAATTCCATTATGTGTGTGTGTTTGTGTCTATATACATATATGTATACACACACACACACACACACACACAAATATATGTGTGTGTATGTGTCAAAATTTGATAAGTAGATCGAAAATATGGGACATGTTTTAGGATGTACAAATTCACTATCTTGAAAGGGACAACACCAACAAGTTTCGGGAAAGTTACCATAAGTTTCTCTTGGAACTTTGGAATTTATTCAAACCTATGGAATAGTAGAATACATATCATGATACTATAGATCAAAATTTCAAACTCAGAGTGATCAAAATTTTAGAGATATTTTAGGAGAAATTTCACCCAATAAACAGTCTCCAAATCATGGTTTTACAAGGTATGATAATTTAGAATTATTATAAATTTTGATTGGGATGTCTAAATGAGGTGATTCAAAAGAAGTTTCAAATAGGAAAATATAGGATAATATGGTATAAAAATGACAATAACTATATTGGATCGTTATTTCTAATGTATTCAGGTTGGGTGTTGAGGATTGTGGTTATACCTCACTTAATAATCAATGGAAATACATGTATTTACAAGAGATGAGGATAAAGTTGAAATAAATCATGAGGAATGGTTGATAATGTAATATACCTATGGAGGATAATATGGGGTACATGGGGATGTACCCAAGGGGATAATTAGTGTAATGTGTCCATACTAATGGAATAGGCCTACTATGTAATTAAAAGGAAAGAATATAATAATAAGGGGTAGTTTGCATAAGACCCCTAAGTATACTCATGAGAAAGTATAAATGCACACAAGTATCACTATACTGGACATGTGTTGAATTTTATTGTCTTGTAGAGAGCATGGATTTCCAAGTGATTCCTTTTGTAAGGAGTATTTTATGGTTTTACCGTACCTTAAGGTTTCTTCTATCTATTTTATTGGCATTTTTCATAGAGAATGTGGCTGTATATTAGATGTTCAAGAATTTTTTTATAAGATTTTATGGTGGATTATCTCTTATATATTTGAAATTTTACTAAAAGTGGTATCAGACATCATTCTTGGGCACAAAGTGGGGAACTTTTTTGGGTACAAAGTGGGAGATTTTTTTTCTTTTTGTTGGATTTTGATGGAAAAAGAGGATGACAAAATTTAGGTCAATTTTGTTGGAATACCACAATATATAATCTTTAAATTTATTAGAAGTGTTCAATAATTTATCATTAGCATCCAATAAATCAGCAATATAAATCAACAGTGCACAGTAAACAATCACAGAAACAAAATACATCAAAAATGATGTTGACACCCAAATGGGATAAAACCACAGACTTATTTTATTATTTGTCAATATTACAATCATAGGAAGCACCAACTTCCAAATTCTCTAGCTCCAACTGAAAGGAGGCTACAACCCCCTATTTATAGGCTCCAACCTAAAGGAAGATACAACTCCCTAATTTACCATCTACAACTGGAAGGAGTCTCCAACCCCATAGTTCACAAGCTCCAACCTCAAGGAAGCAACAACTACATGAGTTCTCTGACACCAATCAGAAAGAGGCTACAACCCCCTTTCCTTGCCTCATCTTGTTGCCCTAAAATGTAAATGTAGAACAACCTATCACTACCAAAATCACTGCCACTGTCAACCTGTCATTGCCACTAATACTGAACCATCAACCTGTCACCGTCAATCCGTCACTATCACTGTCACTACCACTATTTGTAACATACCCAGCCACCCACAGGCCTGGGTATGCCACCTTCAAGACCACCTTGGGACTTATTTCTCTTACCGATACATTTTTAAATTAATAAGGACACATAAAAGAAAATGAATTAACCACATGCACAACAATAGCCAACAAGCATGCATATTCTAATGATGTAATCAAATGATAAATAAACACAAAGTGGAATACATTCATATACAAGTAGATAATACCATAAAAAAGATAAATTATCTTTATAAAATAATAAACCAACTGGTTGCAGACCAAAGACGTTCCACCCAACCAGAGACACTATTGTTCCCAAAACTCAACAGCAGTGTCACCCCCGAGCCAAGGATATGAATCCACAAGGACGGTTCCAGAGTGTTACTTGGCTTCCCAAACCAGTCAGCACTCAATCTCTCACAGGCTTTCCCAACACTCACAGCAATCCAAGTACCCATCTCTCTTCTACCCATCTTGCACCACCTAAGAGAATGGACCTCTGCCCTTCTCTACCATGCAGTCCCTCGGGAATTCCTTCTCTTTATTTTGGGCTCCATCGCAATTGATCCAAAATCTTGATGATGGAACTCTCAATACTCACAGTTGTGAATAACGTTGGACACAGGCCAAGAATCTCAGACATGCAGGCCTCAAGTGATGGATGGATCACACCAACGACCACTACATCCAACAATACCGTGACTAATCTTCGAGAGTTTGGTTCCCTTTCCCAATTCAAGACGCAAGTAAGGATGAATCCATGAGTGATAGGTAAGGATGGAATGAATGAACGAGTGAGTAATATAATGAAGGAGTGAATGAGCTATGCATCGAACCCCTCATCAAACCAGAGGTGGGTTTAAGTAATTCGTGGGGAATCAAGAACCTCCTAGCCTTCTCCAAGAATTCCACGTAACTAATCCACCCCCTTAGACCAACGAGTAATTAAAATAGGAAATGAACATTTATCCCCTCAATCCCCCTTTCTCATAGAATCATAGCCCCCTATAACTCTAGTCTTTGTCCATCTAGAAGCCATCGATATGTGTATTATTAATAATCATCAAAAAATTACATTTCTTCGGCACACTGGCCTTTTAATAATTGTTTGGGCACTCTTTCCTCTCAACAATGTAACAATACATTATTTAAAATTGGGGTTCGAAACCCGGGGTGTTACATCCCCCACCCCTATTTTGGCACTGTCCTTAGTGCATATACAAAATAGAGATCAAAATCTCAAAATCATTCAAAACGTTGTGGGTACTCTGCCCGCATGGAATCCTCATGCTCCCAAGTATCATCTTCAGGACCGTAGAAGGTCCACTGAACTTTTACCAACTCTATAACTCGATTCTGGAGCATTTTGACCTTTATTTCCAATATTCGCACTGGTTGGACCTGAAATTCTCCCTCTGTCTCCACCTGAATCAGATGCCAATCAACAACATGGTTAGGATCATGTACATATTTCTTTAGTAAAGAGACATGAAATACATTATGCATATTCATGGAAGCAGGCAATGCAAGCATGTATGAAACTGGCCCTATTTTGTCCAATATTTCAAATGGACCGCAGAATCTGGCTGCCAGTTTTGTACAACTACCCAATTTCAAAGAAATTGTTTGGGGCTTGACTTTCATAATCACATGCTCCCCTACTTTAAATTCTCTATCTATATTGTTATTATCTGCATAAACTTTCTGTCTATCTTGAGTTGTCTTTAAATTCTGCTTGATCTTAACCATTTGGTCTTCCATATACTTTAGCAACTCTAGCCCAAGTACCACTCTATTTGTTGGGTTGTCCCAACTCACTGGATTATTTCATTTCCTACCGTATAAGGCTTCAAATGGGCTCATTCTCAAAGAAGCTTAATACCCATTATTATATGCAAACTCAACCAAGTGTAAGTAATCTTTCCACTTAGATGGCTTATCCATCACATACATTCTCATCATATCTTCAATTATTCAGTTGACCCTCTCTATTTGTCCATCTGACTAGGGATGGTATGTTGTGATAAATTTTAGATTTATACCAAATCCTTTAAACAATCCCCTCCAGAAATTGGAGGTAAACTTTGTATCTTTGTCTGAGACAATTGTCCAAGCTATCCCATGCAACCTCACAATCTCTCTCATGTAAAATTATGCAATATTAGTCATTGTATGTGTTGTCTTTACAGGCACAAAATGAGCATCCTTTGTTAATTTTTCAACCACCACCATGATGGAATCATGTTGCTTATTCGTTCTGGGTAATCCTGTGATGAAATCCTTGGTGATCACTTCCCATTTCTTCTCTAGGATGAGTAAAGGTTGTAGAAAACCTGTTGGATTCCTATGTTCATCTTTCACCTTATGACATTACATACATCGAGAGATGTAATCAGAAACATCCATTTTCATTCCCAGACAAAATAATTGGCTTCTTACTAATGTAATTGTTTTCTAGTAACCAGGATTTCCAACATAAGGAAGATCATGCATTTCCTTCAATACCAAATTCCTCAGTTCTCCAGAGCTAAGAACATATATTATATTCTTATGCATGAGTAATCCATCTTCTTTTATCTCATACTCCTCTATTTTTTGTTGTACATCTCCTTGTTGTAAGATTTTCTTTACCTATAGGTAATGTTGATCTGTAGAAAGACCATCTAAAATTATGCTCTTCAAGTCTGATTGATGCATACTAACAACAGTAACATGCATGAGATGCACTCTTCTACTAAGTGCATCAGAAACTTTATTCTCTTTTCCTTTGATATGCTTGATGTCAAGATCATACTCACTTAAAAATTCCAGCCATCTGGTTTGCCTGGCATTCCAGGTTGGTTGTTCAAAAATATATTTCATGCCAATGTGGTCTGTCCTTAATTCAAATTTTCTCCCCATGCAATAATGCCTCCACATCCTCAAGGCCTGGACAATGGCAGCAAGATCGAAGTCATGTGTGGCATAGTTCCTCTCATGCTCCTTAAGCTTTATGGACTCATAACCAATGACATGTCCATTTTTCATGAGGATTCCTCCAATTCCTTCCTTACATGCATTTCTACATACCACAAAACTTTCATTTCAGTCATCAATCTTTAACACAGATGCACTAGTAAGTAATTCCTTCAACAGATTAAAATTCCCTTCACACTTAGGTGTCCATTCAAATTTAGTTCCCTTCTTTTGCAAAGGAGTGATGGAATGAGAAATATTAGAGAACCCTACTATGAACCTTCTGTAGTAACCAGCTAATCCCATGAAATATCTGACTTCTGACACATTTATGGGTGTTGGCCATCCTCTAATGGATTCAATCTTCTTTGGATCTATTGTTATGCCCTACTCTGAAATAGTGTGTCCCAAGTAATGGATCTTCTTTTGATAAAAAGAACACTTACTCAACTTGGCATATAATTGATGTTATCTTAGCACTTTCAATACCAGTCTTAAGTGATTTTCATGCCCCTCTTCAGACTTATAATAGATAAGTATGCCATCCAATAACACTATGACAAACTTATCCAAATAATTTTTGAATATGCCATTCATTAAGAACATAAATATAGTTGGTGCATTGGCTAGTCCAAATGGAACCACTACAAATTCATAATGCCCATACCTGGTCCTAAAGGTTGTCTTATGAATGTCTTCTTCCTTGATTCTTACCTGATGGTATCCTGACCTCAGGTCAATCTTTGAAAATATCTTTGATCCTCTTAGCTGATGAAAGAGGTCATCAATTTTGGGTAGAGGATACTTGTTCTTTATGGTATACTTGTTCAGTTGTTGAATGTCAATACACAGCCTCAAGGTTCCATCCTTCATTTTGACAAAATGTATTGGTGCTGCCTAAGGTGAAACACGTGGACATATGTACCCTTTCTTCAACAATTTCTCCAACTTCATTTGTAATTCCTTTAACTCTGGTGTGCTCATTTTGTAACATTTTTTGACATTGGGGTAGCTCCTGGCACTAAATCAATTGAGAAATCTATCTCCCTTCTTGGTGGAAACCCTGGTATTTCTTGGAATACATCCTCAAATTCCTATAGTACCATGAAACCTTCAAGGCTTGGCCCCTTTGTATTTTCTGGTTCTTCCACATGAGTTGCATACAATTGACATCCTTTTCTAAAACATCTCTTCAGTTGTAAGGCTGAAATATCCCTTATAGAGATGGGTCTTGGAACTCCTTTCACAGTGCTCTATTTTCCATCTCCATCAAGACATGTAAATGTCTTGTTATGATAGTCTAGGACAACATGATGCTTGTCCAACCAATCCATTCCAATTAGAATATCATAATACCCCAATGGTATGATATTTAGATCATCATTTGTATTCACACCATTAAGACTTATGGAACATCCTCTGACCATATCATGAATTCTCCTTTTGGTTCCAGTGGCTAGCTGAACCAAACTTTATTTTCCAAGTTTACTTTTCTCCAAATGTAATCTATCCACAATTTTAGGATCAATGTAACAATGACTTGCTCTTGAGTCAATCAAAATAGCAACAGGATGATTTATGATCTTACCTTCCACCTCGATCATATTGGACCGGTATTTTGCTTGTCGATCATCTAATGTTGTATACATTCTTCCCATATATGTGACTGTTGTACCCTCTTGTACGTTATGCATGGTCTTCACTCTATCCTTTCTGTGTGGTCAATCCTTGTACAGGTGATCTTCTTTGCATCCCCAACATTGGATGGGTGGTCTTCCTCTTTTTCCCAAGGAGTCTTCTTTCTTGGATTCACCCTTAGCATATTTATCTTGATGATTTCTATTAGGCTCATTACTATTGAAGGGAGGTTTGAATCCTTTCCTCCTTTGATCGAGATTCTTCTTCTTCTTATCCTTCCAATATTTTTGTAGGGATTATCTTCCATATCCTTGTTCATATAGGTGTTTATCCTTCCTGATGGCCTCAGTCAACATATCGAGCTCATCATGCCTAATATTTTCTTTATAAAAGGTTGAAATTCCACTCAAAAACCTTTGTATCTTTACCTTTTCATCATTCATAAACCCAACATATTTTAACAATCCCAAGAATTTCTTCTCATATTCTTCCATGATCATGCTTCCCAGCCTGAGTTCAAATAACTCTTACATTTTCTTGTAATAGAAATGCTATGAGAGGTACTCCTTATGGAAGTACTTCTTGAACTGCTTCCAAGTGATCCTACTCTCGTTAATATGTTCAACTTGCTTAATTTGATCCCACCATATTGTACCTTTCCCATGTAAATGGTATGTGGCAATCCTGGCTTCTAAGTTTGATGAATAGTTATGCAACTGAAAATATCTCCTGAGTCCAAGTAACCATGATTCAACATCATCTTACCTTTCTCTTTCACCATCAAAGTAGGGTGGCTTAAGCTTCCTTAGCTCTCCTTGCAAAATGTCCACTTCTTGTCTCCTTCTCTGGTGCCTAACAGGGGACACCTCTGGACTGCTTATGGGATATTTTGATGCATAAAAACAAAGTATGAGTAAGAAGGTGAGTGGTGTCTATGAGTTATATTGGCACTTCTTGAATAACCAGCTCCTCCATGATCCTCTCTTCTTTCACGAAACCTTCCTTCTTCCTCTTTTTTTGAGTTTGATCCCTTATTTTTTTGCCTCTGTAATTGATTTAAGCTCTGCAACACTTGAGCATTTATCTAACTTTTCTCTCTCATCGGTCTCTCATTGTCTTCTTTGTAGCTTTGCACTTATATTTCCAGGATTCTTAAAGTTTCTAATAATGTTTCCTTCTATCCTTTCCCCTTGTGTCGATTGGACTCTGTCTCTGCATTACCAACTTTGGTATTCTAGCCTTCAGCCTCCTTATCATGGTTGGAGGCTCCCTCTCCTTTTTCGATTTATTCAATACACATTTTGAGTGAATGTGTTTAAACCCATTAATTCTGCAAAATTTGCAAGTGACCATTTTTTTAGAATTATGCATATGATAAAGAAAATTTGGCAAACCATGTTACAGGTCTTTTTTGTAATACCCCAAGAACGTGCCCTAATTGTATTATGAATTGTGATTTTTTTTTATAGGCTGGTGAGCCAAGTTTATATAAGCTAGTGGGATTATGTTTTATTAGGCTAGAGATCCTAAGTGTTAAGGTCAAGATCCTATTTTTGTATATGTAATCATGCAGAACATTAATAAAAAATATAAACATCATTGTGTGAAAACCGACCAYGATGAATGAGTGATGGGGGACTAAGCTTCCATAGAATGGGTAAGGGATTAGGGGCTGGAAGGTTGGAAAGAGAGGATAAGTGTTGAGCCTAGGGGMTTAAGTCCTTGGGAATAATATTTTAATATTATTCCAAAAGCCATGTGAAATATATGTTTTGTCCTAAGTTCTTGGAGAGGAACGCATGTTGATGGAGTTCATGCAACTTCATGGGTGACATGTGTCGACCCAGGCACATGCAGTTAAAAACTACAGAAGTCAGTCATGGAGGGGGTCGGTAATTTTGTCATCCTCCACTGAGTTCACCATGATGTCGGGTTGAACCCATTTTGCCTCTGCGTCTACATTTGTTTACCCATGCACTGTGAAGGGAACCCTCACAGGAAAATTGCTTGCTCTTGCATTTTCCCATTTTCCATCCTTCGTCTAAACTCGCGGGTGTCCATGATCGTTTCATTTTTTGTTCTAGGGAATCCTTACTTGAACCTTTAAGTCTCTGTGTGGGATCTTCGTACACCCTCACGCATCCCCGAAACCTGAGCCATGAGTCTGTCCTATATTGTTGGTTGGGGAAAATTGAATGTCCCTTAATTGCTGAGCCTTGTTATGTTGTAGCATCTATATGTCACCAATTTTGGGAAGCCCGTGTTTGTGTTTCCAGTGGACTGTTGTGGTCACGCAGTGCTTGACTGTGTGTGGCTTGCGGACCATTATATGTTCATTGGATCCTCGTGGTTGCCCGACTATTTTGGAAATTGAGTTGAAGGAAATAGGTTGTCTGGCCTGTGTGTAACACTCTCTCCATGTGAGGGAGGTGGTTGCGGTTGAAGAGGCAGTCTGTCAGGCCTATGATAAGCTATTTCTAGGTGAAGGAGTCTATTGGAAAGTGGTATTCTTCCAGAGAAAGTCCAACACCAGCTATGGAGCTCTAAGACTTCCTGATCCAGCCTGTTGTCGAGACCCATGGAGGGAGGTGAAGTGTTGATGGATTGTGCTTGTGAAGGTGTATACTTCCGGGTAGAACATGCATGTGGGGAATGAGAGTCTATGAGTAGTGGGTATAAGAAGGCATCCTGGGAAGAATCCTTCTGGTTATTCCATGCAGATTTCCCTGTAACCTTATCCTAGACTAGGATTCCTTGCCTTGGGTGGAGCTTAGTCCCAGCTTGGGGGTGACCCACTGCTGAGCATGATGAGAAATATGGTCTAAGGCTGGGAGGTTCATGGAAGGCCTGCATGTAGTTGGTGGAATTACCATGGTTTCAAAGATAAGTATCAGCTTATGCTTAATATTATGTTTTGCATGCATGTGATGCTTATATGTATCATGTATTTTGTTGTGCATATGAATTATTGTTAGTGCCAAGGATTATTTATGTTACCAGTAATCTTGTGCTTACTCTGAGTTAAATGTGTTTAATTTGATTTAAATACATGTTATTAATTAAGTATGAGAATGGTGTTGTTTTGCATAGTAGCGTTTGCCTGACCAATGGGATGACGGCCCGAGGGACGTTACAGTTTGGTATCAGAGCCATAGTTTCAATGTTGAGCCTAAATGAGCTGGTTAAGTGGTCTTTGGACCCAAGGTATCGGGTAAAATTGAGTTTGTAAAGAACCAATTTTAGACCCTAAAATGTATCTGAGGGCCAAGGAGTTACTTGGTTGTGTTAAGAAGCTCAGGAGGAGTAGTGGCAGATAAAATTGCAGCTAGCGTGGTAATTTACCATGGAGAGAGAGAGCTCAATGCACAAAGTGTTGGATCCATTGGATCTCATCGGAGGAAAGGACATCCCTTACGACCGTTGGATCCAGAGAAGTTTTTGGAAGGATATCCAAGAAGCCTTGCGGGAGTTCGGTAGTTGGGACTTGGAGAGGGAAGCAAGGGTGAGAACCTCCGAGACCAAAACCTTGAAATCCTGAAATGATCTACACTGTAGATCTGGGAAAAGATCTTGACCGTTGTATCAAGTAGAGAGTAAATCATGATTTCAGCTTTGGGAAAAGCAAGTTGTGTTGATGTACAAACCCCGAAATGCCGAAAGGATCTACGCCGTAGATCTAAAAAAAAAAAAAGGAATCTAACTGTTGGATTTCACGTTAAATCATGATTTTGGATTTCAACTATCAGGAGAAGTGGGATGTGTGGATGCATAAACTACCGAAGTCGAAATCCCGAAGAGCCGAAGTAGTGGGTCGAGTCGACGTCACTGAGATGGAAGTGTACACATGGGTGTGTAACACATGCCAGTGGGTCAAAAATAAAAGTGAGCATGGTGGGACCTGATGATGTCGCTGAAGGTAATGTGGACCTTCTTAAGTACACCACATGTCACCACTATGGTTGGTGACAGTTTTGTTGTGGGTCCGGAGGCTAGAAAGGTCAAAAGTTTGGAAGTTGGGAGTTGGAGAGGGAAGCGAGTGTGGGAGCCTACACGTCTAAAATCCTGAAACTATGAGTCCTAAAATCCCAAAAACTTTGATGACGGAAGGACCAGAGTGGATTTCATCCTTTGGAGGATGAGTAAATGTGGACCGTTGATCCACCCGATTTCATGAATTCAGTAATCGGAACTCCGGGAGATAGTTCTGTGTGCCTTAAAAATTTATGAAGGCCAAAAATCCAAGTAGCACCTAGCAGTTTAGCATTTGATCATGGCCCATGGACGCATGGGTTGGGGACTAAGAAAACGGGGGCTATCGCCAGAAATTGCAGAGCCAAACAGAGCTCAGAAAATTCATGGAAACGAAACGTTTTCTTATTCATGTTGGTTTATGAATGTTGTAGTTTTATTAAGGGTTTAAGGCCTGACAAACTTTGGTTGACTGGACATTGTGTGTGAAGATTTCAACGAGTGTCAGGAAAGCCACGAATCGACGTCAAGTATAGAAATGGAAGAGGTGCAAATTGCCTCCAATTCAGAGAACTAAAGAGAAGGAAGGAATGTCCACTTGGGAGTCGAAGGGTCAAACATTAATGGGCAAGTAAAAGAGATGGATAAGGAAGGACATATGATGAAAATCATTGGAATATTGTAGAGAGATGCCCAGGATCGTCGAGTTGATAGCCGAAATAGGGATCGACAGGGTGAATTCAACTTAAAGATGTTGAAGAACCTGGAAAGAATAGAAAGGAAATTGGAAAAGGAGAGTGACACAAGCAAAATAGGGAGTCACGGGACTCCTAAGAGAAAAATAAGATCGAGGAGTGGTAGAAGACATTGTCATCACTCCCCAAAGCATTCTGATAAGGAAGCACATAGTAGTTCAAGCCCATCCCCTACCAGAAAACACCGAAGATCTGGAGTGTATGAATTGAAAGGGGAGATGAACAAGATTAAGCCTCCTATGTTTGATGGAGAACATAAGAAGGAGGAAGATTCTGAAACATGGTTTCTTGGCATGAGGAAATATTTCCAACTGCAGAATTATTCCTCTCATGCAGAAGGAAGAATTGCAATGTATCAACTAAAAGGAAAAGCATCCATGTGGTGGGATCAGCGTGTGCAGGTGCGGCACGTTAGAGAGAAAGATATCACATGGAATTAATTCAAGAGGTATTTCAAGAGGAAATACCTGACTAAAATATACTATGAAATAAAGATGGAGTTATTTGAACTCAAGCTGGGCAGCATGACCATTGATGAATATGAACGAAGGTTTTTGGAATTACTGAAGCATGTTCCATTCATCAAAGATGAGGCTGTCAAGATTCAGAGGTATCTGAGTGGACTGCCACCTCCCATTGGTGGCAAGATTTAGTATGATGATCCTAAGACTATGGAAGAAACAATAAGAAGAGAGAAATGATTATATGAACAGCAAAGAGAAAATCCTACCTTTCAGAAGGCTTGGGTTGACCAGAAGAAGTTTAAGAAAGAATAGAAGCAGAAGGGAAACAAACCTCCCTTTTTCATAAGTAGTCCTCAAGGACATCCATCATTTAGAGAGCCGAGAATGGCTGAAGTGGGGGAACAAAGGCTGAGACAGACACCCATTCAGTGTTGGGGCTATAAAGAGAACCACAAGTACAGAGATTGTCCCCATAAAAATGGCAAAGAAAGAGTTGTCCATAATGTTCAACAAGCTAAAACAGTGGAGGACATGGACAGTATAATTCCAAGGATCTATGTGTCCCTGGAAAACAAGCAAGCTAAATTTCAGTCGCACATGATTGAAGGTATGATTAACAACCAACCATTTATTATTTTAATTGATTTAGGGGATATCCATAGTTATATAGACCCTAGAGTGGTGGAAATTTTGCATTTATCAAGAAGCAAACATGAAAAGTCTTGGTTAGTGCAGTTGGCTACAGGAACCGAGAGGAAATTCATTGAGTTGGTTAAGTCTTGTCCTGTGGACATGAAGGGATTGAGCTCGAAGGTTGAATTGGATATTTTGCCTTTAGGCTCTTATGACTATTTAATTGGGATGGACTGGTTGGACCAGCACCATGCCCTCCTGGACTGTCGTAACAAGGAATTTACATGCCTAGATGAGGAGGGGAATCAGAAAACAGTCCAAGGAATTCCCAAAGTTGTGGTTGTTAGAGAAATCTCAGCAATGTAGTTGAAAAAGTGCTACATGAAAGGTTGTCATTTGTTTGCAGCCTATGTGGAGAAAGCATCCAGAGATGAAGTCTCAAATATTGGACACCATGTGGTAATAACAGAGTTTGAAGATGTATTTCAAGAGGTACCCAGACTACCTCTGAAGAGAGATATCGATTTCTCTATAAATTTGATGCCTGGAGCAGCTCCAGTGTCGAAAGATCCTTATAGAATGAGTATGCCAGAGCTGAAAGAGTTGCAATTGAAGCTTGAAGAGATTCTAAAGAAGGAGTACATTCACCCAAGTGTGTCACCTTGGGGTGCCCTGGTCCTATTCATGAAGAATAAGGATGGGACGTTGAGGTTGTGCATTGATTTCAGATAGTTGAACAAAGTAACTGTCAAGAACAAGTATCCTCTGCCGAGAATCGACGATCTTTTTGATCAGTTGAAAAATGCGAAAATATTTTCGAAGATAAATCTCAGATCGGGATATCACTAGGTAAGAATAAAGGATGAAGACATCAGCAAGACCTCCTTTAGAACAAGGTATGGTCATTATGATTTCACAGTGGTATCGTTTGGGCTGTCGAACGCACCTGTTGTTTTTATGTGCTTGATGAATGGTGTATTCAGGGACTATCTAGACAAGTTTGTCATAGTCTTCCTAGATGAAATTTTGGTGTATTCCAAGTCAGAGGAAGAGAATGAACAACACCTGAGGATGGTGTTGCAAGGGTTGAGAGAACACCAGTTGTATTCCAAGTTGAGAAAATGCTCATTTTATCAAAGGTAGATTCATTACTTGGGGCACATTATTTCAAAAGAAGGGATCTTCATGGATCCTGAGAAGGTTGAGGCCATTAGAGAATGGTCAGTGCCAAGGAATGTGGAGGAAGTTATATCCTTTATGGGTCGAGTGGGCTATTACAGAAGGTTTGTTGCAAGGTTCTCAAAGATATCTCACCATATCACTTCCTTGCAAAGGAAGGAGAAAAAGTTCTAGTGGACTGAAGAGTGTGAGAAAAGTTTCCAGTGATTGAAGCAGTTGTTAACCAGTGCTCCAATATTGAGGATTGCAGATCCAAATGTGGATTTTGTGGTGTGCACAGATGTGTGTAAAGAAGGATTGGGAGGAGTTCTCAGTCAGAATGGATTTGTAATCTATTATGAGTCCAGGAAGCTGAAAGAGAACGAAAAGAATTATTCCACTCATGATTTGGAGTTGGCAACAATTGTTCACACTCTCAGGAAATGGAAACATTACCTCATGGGAAGGAGATTTGAATTGAGAATAGACTACAACGGTCTAAAATATTTGTTTGATCAGCCAACTTTAAATGCTAGACAAAGTAGGTGGCTGGAATTTCTGTGTGAGTACGACTTTGAGATCAAGCATATAAAAGGAAAGGAGAATAAAGTGGTTGATGCACTCAGCAGGAGGGTGCATGAATTAAATGCTACAGCCATTATCATGTATCAGACTAATATTAAAAGTAGAATTCTGGAGGCTGCAAATGTAGATCTGCAGTACAGAGAATTGGTAGCCAAGCTATAGCAAGGTAAGATGCCACAGAAGATGTAAATTTATAAATTGGAAACAGATTGAATACTATTGTACAAGAACATAATTTTTGTACCCAATGTCTAGTGCTTGAAACAAATGATTTTGCAGGAGATGCATAATGTGCCTTATGCAAGGCACCCTGGATATCAGAAAATAGTAGCAGTTTTCAAGAGCCATTACTTTTGGCTGGGTATGAAGAGAGATATCATTGAATACATCGCCAGATGTATGGAGTGCCAGAAAGTTAAAGCTAAGCATAGGCACCTAGAAGGGTTGTTGCAACCTTTACCCATTCCTGAGTAGAAGTGGGAAGTAGTAACGATGGTTTTATTATAGGATTGCCCAGAACAAGCAAGCTGCATGATTTGATCATGGTGGTGGTGGACAAGCTTACAAAAGCTACCCATTTTATTCCACTGAAAACTACTCACAAAGCAACAGATGTTGCTGATATTTTCATAAAGGAAGTGCCACGATTGCACAAAATTCCTAAAACGATTGTGTCCGACAGAGACCCGAAATTCACCTCGAATTTCTAGAAAGGATTGTTCAAAGGATTCGGAACGAATCTGAACTTTCGTACATCTTATCATCCTGAGTCTGATGAACAGACAGAGAGGGTGAACAGAGTAATAGAAGACATACTGAGAATGTATGTGATGGACAAACCATCAAGATGGGAAGACTACTTGCACTTGGTAGAATTTTCCTAAAACAATGGGTATCATGCATCATTGAAGATGAGCCCATTTGAAGCACTTTATGGAAGAAAGTGCAATACTCCAGTGAGCTGGGATAATCCAACTAATAGAGTAGTAGTTGGGCCAGATTTTCTCAAGGAGATGGAGGACCAAATGATAAAAATTAAGCAGAATTTGAAAGCTACCCAGGACAGAAAGAAAAGTTATGTTGATAAGAACAGAACCCACAGAGAGTTCAAAGTGGGTGATCATGTTTTCCTGAAAATGAAAGCTAACATAAGTTCCCTGAAGCTGGGAAGTTGTGCCAAGTTGGCAGGCAGATTTTTTGGGCCATTTGAAATCCTAGAAAGGATTGGGCCAATTGCATATATGCTTGCATTACCTGCATCTATGATTGTACATAATGTGTTTCATGTTTCATTTCTTAAGAAATATATACCTGATGCTAATCATATAATCGATTGGAATGTGATTCAAGTGGAACAAAAAGGTGTCCTGCAAGTGCATCATGTGCGCATATTGGACCGGAAAAGAAAACAACTCCGGAATCGAGCCATAGGACTCGTAAAGGTCCAATGGACCTGGTACGGTCCTGAGGATGCAACATGGGAACATGAAGATTCTATGCGGGTAGAATACCCGCATCTTTTTGAATATTTTGGAAATATTATGAATATTGTGTGAAAGTTGCACTGAGGACAGTGCAAAAATAAGCGGAGGAGATTGTAATACCCCAAGGACGTGCCCCAATTGTATTATGAATTGTAATTTTGTTTCATAGGATGGTGAGCCAAGTTTATATAAGCTAGTGGGATTATGTGTTATTAGGCCGAAGAGCCTAAGTGTTAAGGTTGGGAGCTTGATTTTGTATATGTAATCATGCAGAACATTAATAAAAAATATAAAAAATGTTGCGTGCAGAATGACCATGATGAATGAGTGATTGGGGAATAATCTTCCACAGAATAGGTAAGGGATTGGGGGTTAGAAGGTTGGAAAGAGAGGATAAGTGTTGAGCCTAGGGGCTTAAGTATGTGAAATATGTGTTTTGTCCTAAGTTCCTAGAGAGGAATGCATGTTGATGGAGTGCATGCAGCTTCATGGGTGACATGTGTTGACCCAATCACATGTAGTTAAAAACTGTAGAAGTCAACCATGGAGGGGGTCGATCATTCTGTCATCCTCCATTGAGTTCACCGTGATGCTAGGCTAAACCTGTTTTGCATCTACGTCTGCATTTTCTTACCCACACACTGTGAAGGAAACCCTCACGGGAAAATTATTTTCTCTTGCATTTTCCCATTTTCCATCCTCCATCTGAACTCACAGGTGTCCGTGATTGACCTTTGTTTCAGTGTTTTTTCTAGGGAATCCTTACCTGAACCATTAAGTCTCTACATGGGATCTTCGTACACCCTCACGCATCCCTGAAACCTGACTCATGAGTCTGTCCTGTATTGGTGCTTGGGGAAAATTGAAGTCCCATAATTGTTGAGCCTTGTTATGTTGTAGCATCTATCTATCACCAATTTTGGGAAGCCCGTGTCTGTGTTTCCAGTTGACTGTTGTGGTCACACAGTTCTTGACTGTGTGTGGCTTGCGGGCCATTGTATGTTTGTGTGGAGCTTCATGGTTGCCCAACTATGTTGGAAATCGAGTTGAAGGAAACAGTTTGTCTAGCCTGTGTATAACACTCTCTCCAGGTGAGGGAGGTGGTTGCATTTGAAGAGGCAGTTTGCCAGGCCTGTGAGAAGCTATTTCCAGGTGAAGGATTTTGTTGGAAAGTGGTATTCTTCTAGCGAGAGTCTAGCACCAGCTACAAAACTCTAAGACTTCCTTATCTAGCCTGTTTTCGAGACCCAAAGAGGGAGGTGAAGCACTGATGGACTGTGCTTGTAAAGGTGTATACTCCTGGGCAGAATAGACATGTTGGGAATGAGATTCCATGAGTAGTGGGTGTAGGAAGGCATCCTGGGAAGAATCCTTCTAGTTATTCTGTGCATATTTCCCTGTAACCTCAACCTAGACTAGGATTCCTTGCCTTGGGTGGAGCTTAGTCCCAGCTCAAAGGTGACCCACTACTGAGCATGATGAGAAAAATGTTCTAAGGATGGGACGTTTGTGGAAGGTCTGCACATAGTTGGTGGAATTACCACGGTTTCAAAGATAAGTATTAGCTTATGCTTAATATTATGTTTTACATGCCTATGATGCTTATATGTATCATGTATTATGTTATGCATATGAATTATTGTTAATGCTAGGGATTAGCAGTAATCTTGGTCTTACTCTGAGTTAAATGTGTTTAATTTGATTTAAATGCATGTTATTAATTAAGTATGAGAATGATGTTGTTCCTCATAGTAGTGTTTGCTCGGCCAGTGGGATGACGGCCTGGGGGACGTTACATTTTTTTTTCTTTTCAATTCGTGAAGAACATATATGTATCAATATACACCATATAACACTTCCATGTTATCCTTCATCTGATACATAATTCAATTCTGCACAGGTGCTTCTTTCAAACCACCTTCCCAGGTGACCACGATGAGAAACCTTGGGCTAAATCCTTCCTTAGCACAATTTTGTCTCTAAAACAACCAAATTGGCCATTAACCCTTCTTCCCTCATCTCTCAACTGCATGTGACCATGGTAATGACCCTAAGCTTACCTAAAAAAGTGCTTATCCAGGGCTTCAAGAATTCGAAACCTCGAAACCTTCAACCAAGACTCGATCAATGGTCCTCGTCCTCATTCACAATCAATGATTGAGATCCACTTTGGTACTTTGTGCTTAGAGAGTTCGACACTTTCGACCCATTCTTTCCCCTAGAGTACTCCATACCTGAAGTTCAGGATCAGGCACAATGCATCCTCCTCAAATCAATGACTCTATTCCACTTTGGGACTCTAGCCTTCAGAAGTTTCAACCTTCCCTGCTTGCTTCTTTCTGGAACGATTTTACTCGGAGTTAAAAATATGCTAACACATGTCCTCCCACAGATCAACGGTTTTGAATTGCTTCGTCTCTTCGGGCTTCAGTGATTTCAAACTCTCTGCCTTCACTCTCTCCCAGAGTGCTTTCACCCAAAGTCAACGATCCGTCGACATGTATACCTCACAAATCAACAGTATGGATCTACTTCGTCTCTTCATAGTTTTGATGGTTCGAGCACTATCATTTCACATCACTAAATGCCTTTCAATTTGTAGGGGCACACATCAACGGTTTTGAGTAACCCACCTTTCTCCCCACAATTCTTTCAACACTGACATGTAATCCCTTGGTGAAACTGTGGTTTGGATTGTGGGGCCACCTTGGTGAATTAACTCCCATGAAAATTAGGCCCTAGCAATGCCTCCTGGCCATCAATCTTTCTCTCCAATGGGATCTCAGGGTTGTGACTTAACCTTTTCTTCGCTTTCATCAGATGGCCCTTGTTCACCTTCCCTCTGATCCAATGATCCTAGATCTCTCTTGATCCCACAATGGTAATCACTCTCAAATTTAAAGGGGATGGTCATGAACCTTCAAACCCTTGCAAAGGACCTATGACATTCTAGCTCCTGCATAAACTTTGCAATTCCATTCCTCCTAAGCTTTTTGATTTCATGGTCAAAATTCGATCTCGATCACGAGACTCTGACCAACAAACCTGGCCCATACTAGCCCGGTGTTTCAACTAGGATCTTTGATACCAAACTGTAACATACCCAGACGCCCACAGGCTAGGGTACGACACCTTCAATCCCACCCTGGTTCTTCTTTCTCCTACCGATACCTTTTTAAATTAATAAGGATGCATAAAATAAAAGGAATTAACCACATGCACAACAATAACCAGAAAGCATGCATATTCTAATGATGTAATCAAACATTAAATAAATACACAGCGAAAAAGATTCATATACAGGTAGATAATACCATAACAGAGAGCACTTATCTTTATAAAAGAATAAGCCAATTGGATGTAGACCAAGGATGTTCCACCCAACCATAGACGCTATTGTTCCAAAAACTCAACAACAATATCACCCCCGAGTCAGGGCTATGAATCCACAAGGATGGTTCCAAAGTGTTGGCTTCCCAAACCAGTCAGCACTCAAGCTCTCATGGGATTTCCTATCACTCATAGCAATCCAAGTACCCATGTCTCTTCTACCCAGCTTGCACCACCTAAGAGAATGGACCTCCACCCTTCTCTACCACGTAGTCCCTCAGGAAGTCCTTCTCCTTATTTTGGGCTCCAGCACAACTGGTCCAGAATCTCGATGCTGGAATTCTAAAGACTTGCAGCTGTGAAAAACATTGGACACAGGCCAAGCATCTCAAACATGCAAGCCTCAAGTGATGGTTGGATCACACCAGCGACCACTACAGCCAACAATACCATGGCTAATCTTCGGCAGTTTGGTTCCCTTTCCCAATTCAAGACACAAGTGAGGATGGATACATGAGTGATAGGTAAGGATGGAATGAATGAATGAGTGAACAAGCGAATGAAGGAGTGAAAGAGATATCCTTCGAAACCCTCATCAGATCGGAGGCAGGTTTAAGTAATTCATGGGGAATCAAGAACCTCCTGGCCTTTCCCAATAATCCCACGTAATTTATCCACCCCCTTAGAAAAAAGGGTAATTAAAATAGGAAATAAACATGTATCCCCTCAAGCCCCCTCTCTTGGGGAATCATAGCCCCCTATAAATCTAGTCCTTGTCCCTCTAGCAGCCAGCAATGTGTATATTATTAATAATGATCAAAACATTACATTTCTTGGGCACACTGGCCTTTTAATAATTGTTTGGGCACTCTGGCTTCTCAGCAATGTAACAATACATTATTTAAAATGGGGTTTTGAAACTCGAGGTGTTACACTATCACTGCCACTATCATTTCCTTTGTTTCATCATCAACTAGATCCACTCACAACTACATGCAACTCATTCCAAAATCACCAAGAGAATATATCAAACCATGTTCCCAACATCACCACAACCTACCTCTATTCATATACCAAACATGTGCCAAGATCACCAACAAGTTCCTCTAATATTGCACCATATCATTATCAAGATATGTGCCTCAATTATGTGTCAAACCATGCATCAAACCATGAACCATAACATCACCAAGATGTGTCTCATCATGTACTAACATCACCAAACATGTACCATAACCTCATCAAGATATGCATCTAAACCATGTACTAAACATGTGCCAACATCCATAATCTATGTACCTCAAACATGTGTCATATCACTCATGATATTCCTTAACCATATACCAAAAGATATCCCATAAACCATGAACCATAACATCACCAAAATATACCTCAACATATACCATACCATCACCAAGATATAACCTTCAAAACATGCATATAAACATATCTTTAATCTTGTAGCAACCTTGCCACATCATCATACCTTGTTGCAACCTAGAAAAAACATCCCCTTTACTTTACCTCATCCTCACTACCTCATATTCGCCAATAGATCAAGTGTTCACTAGATAGATATTCAATGAAATTGTGTGTAAGAATGAGATACTCTTGATGTGTATTTATACTCTTCCATGTAACCTCTTTTCAATCACTTTACCCTTAATTAATTTCTTGTTAGTAACCACTTTACCCTTAATTAATTTCTTGTTAGTAACCACTTTACCCTTAATTAATTTCTTGTTAGTAACCACTTTACCCTTAATTAATTTCTTGTTACAATTGTTTTACCCTTTTTCCTAATTTTAGGGTAATAACAGTATTACCCTTTTTCTTAATTTTAGGGTCATAATTGTTTTACCTTTTTTTCCTAATTTTAGGGTCATAATTATTTTACCCTTTTTCCTAACTTTAGGTTCATAATTGTTTTACCCTTTTTCCTCATTTTAAGTTCATAACTATTTTACCCTTTTTCTTAGTTTTAGGGTCAATCTGTACTTTCTTGTTACAACCAATTTTTTCGACTTTGTAAATGTTTAGGGCTTCTTAGCCATTCTTTAGGGATTCCAACTTCATGAGGCCATAACTCCTCAATTGTGAGGAACCACATGGTGTTCCACCAACCATTGGAAATGGCATGATGATAACTATCCATCCATGAGTATGTTACCTACATTTACATTTTCCTTCACATTCAAATTCCCCAAACAACTTCTAGTTCCACAACCACACCTTTGGGGCTTCTTGTAGACTTCGTCAATTACACTCGTCTCTCAGACTTCTTCTAGGGATGACATCAATCAACTTCTCGACAATATCAACCATACAAATGACAACCAACTATCCAACTATCAACCAACTTTCCAAGAATATCGTCCACATATCTAGCACTTCTAGACTCCTCCAAGGGTTTAATAGATCACATCTTTGTCTATTATGGACTTCTACAAGGGTTTAAATCAATAAAAACCAATTGTCTAAACCAATTTTCCAACAATCCCCCCTTTGGAATTGATGGAAACATTAATGGTACGCATTTATGGAAACACTCATGCTCATGCTCCCCCTATGACCATCACTCCATGTGTCTCCATGCCATTGATCTTGTCTCTCCCCCTTTGACATCAATGGAAAAGGGTATCTTTCTTTGGGGCTACTCCCCTTGTATTCATGCTTATGATATTTCTCTTTGTCTCCATGCCTCTGTTATTTATCTCGATATTCATGCCTTTGTTTTTTTCTCTCCAATGGCATTATGGGAAGAAGAGAAACTCCCCCTATTAGTATGTCTCCCACTATCTGCATGCTACTAATCTTCCTTTCTGTATTTATTTCTCTTCCCTTGACTTGTCTGCAAGATGTCATGTAGATCAATGTAGGGATTGTTGTATCTGCTTCCTTTCCTCTCTTCCAAAGTTTCTTGTCCATTGGTGTATTCTCATGTAATTCACTGACATATATAAAAAGAATTCAAATATACTTCAAGTCTTCAATATTTATCATTAATGACCATACTATTCAATAATATCTCCTCTAATGATGTATCTTTTGTTGATGATTTCTCTTTCCTTGTTATGTTATTCCTTCCATTGCTTTCCTTTCTTTGACCAACAGATTCCAACTGTTAATATGATTTTATCCACTATTACACATATTCTCTTACTCGTTTCTTTTGTACCTTCCAAGTGTCTCATGAATCTATCTATGTCCATATGTCACTAACTATCCATGACCCTGATACACAACTGTCCACAATGTTGACCCATATGTCAATGTACTATTCTAATGAATTCTTGAAATTTGTTGCAGCTGATCATCACATATTCCTACCTAGAATATTCCATACAATCATGAATCTCTACCTGAAAGGTGTGCCACTGGTATTATTTTTAATTGTTCATTGATATCTACATGGGAATGTATTCTAAAATCTAATCCTCGAGCAATCAAAATGTCTTGACACATTCTACACTTCTTTCATCAAACCACTTTGAACCTACCTTTCCAAAATATGTGAACACTTCAAACTACTCTATGATCTATATATCTACCACTTAGACTCCCCTTGTTTAATATTCATGTTTATAGGGAATCTCCAAGCTGGATGGATTAGAAAAACATCTACTATGATGTAGAGTAATATTCATCTTCATCTATGGTTTCATCATCTTTCTTAGTTCTGACATATTCCTCTTTTCATGTAGATTCATCACTTTCCTGACTTCTGGAATATTCTTCTTGCCCTGTAGGTTCATCCTGTTCTTGCACCACTACAAGTTTTATGAGTACAATCTCTAGAACCTATTCTTCTTGGTTTTCTTTTCTTCTCCATAATTTATTATAATTAGCATTATTGTTTTCTTTCATGGTGTATTCCATCGTACTTCTGCAATTTTGAGCTATGTGTCCAAGTTTGTGGCAAGTATAAAATTCAGTATTGTGAGGGTGATCCAGGTGGATATCGGGGGCCACCCATCTTTTCCAAATGGCTCAAACCAGTTTTCTGGCCATTTTGGCAATTTACTATTTTTAGCAGGTTTTAACTTCCGGGGCCATTTTGA
>JZKD02S1961195.1:285268-336514 GCA_000966675.3 Picea glauca
GGTTGCATCTCTGATATATTTCTGTTATATTACTGGATATACGCGATATCTCTGTGCATTTCTTTATTATATCTCCGCTCTCATTTCGTGCCGAAAATAATCCGGATCAGAGGGGCCACATAAGCATCTCTTGCTTGACAATTTCTTCCATATTCTCTACAATTTACAACTTTATGTCCAAATTTAGAACATGCAAAACAATGACCAAAAAAAAAACATTTTGATACCTAGGAGTGAATGATCTTCTTTGTGGTGTAGTCCTTCTGAATTATTTCATTAGTTGATTACAATATTTTCTTTCGTTGTTTCCTTCATAATGATTAAAGATTTCTTGTTGTCTGAATGTAGAAGGTATTATGTATTTATTTGTATCTGAATCTTGTTGACCATAATTCCTTCCTTTGAGAACTTCTACATAACTCTTTTGTTCTATCACGGAGCTTGAACCTTTCTCAAAATAAACTTGCTTGTATCCAAGTAAAGACTTGTCACTGCATGGACTTTGACTATCGAGAATATTTTCTGACACTTGAGAACTTTTCAAGTTATTGCTAAGCTTGTTGACTTCAAATCTTAATGTCATGAATTCTTATTCAAGTTTCTCACACTCATTTTTTGTCTTTATCATTTGGATATGCATTACTTATTTTGATCTCTTTCCTTCTTCCAGTTGGGTTTCAGGGAGATTATTTCTTCTTTGAATGATTTATTTTTCTTCCTTTCTTTCTTCAGATCAATTAAAGTGTTGATTAATTTTTCCTCAAGATCCACTTCACCTTATTCTTCATTGCTTTCAGAATTTATTTTCTTAGTTTTCGTAGCCATAAAGAGTATTATTTCTGAGTCATTATCACTTTCATCATCTTCATCAGATGAAGAATTGTCTTATATTGAGTAGATATTTTTCTTGAAGGCTTTCCTATTATCTCCTTTCTTGTTTCCCTTGTGATATTTCTTTTCTTTTTTGGGAACTTCTTCTGCATCAATTTCTGACTTCTTAGAATAAGGACATTTATTAGCAAAATGACCAATTTTACCACAATTGAATCGTTTTAAGGGAATCATACATTTGTACTTGTTGGTTCCTATCTTTATCTTCCTTACAAAGTTGGTTATTTCCTCATATTCATATGAATCATCACTACAACTGCAACTTGAATTTTATTTTGACTTATGTTATTCATCGTCTTCCTGGATGCTTTGAACGTTGCTTCCTTCATGGGTGGATTATCCTACTTTTTCCTTGTTTCATAGGTTGTTAGTATCCCATGTAGTTCATCCATGCTCAGTGTGGCAATATCTTCTCTTTCTTCTAGGGATGAAATTTTTGGATCAAATCTCATTCATAGAGACCGCAGTACCCTTTGAACAATGACTGGTTATTTCATTTCTTCTCCCAAACCTTTAATAGCATTCACTATTTCATCAACTCACAAAAAGTAGGCTACAATGTCTTCATCGTCCTTCATCTTTGGTTGTTCAAACTGACTTCTACAAGTTTGAAGCTTGGCTCCTTTGACTTTGGCATATCCTTCGTAAATATTTTGAAGTTTATCCTAAATATATGTTGCACTGTCACAATGCATGACCCTAACAAAAACTAAATCATTCAGAATGCTCAGAATGGTGCCTTTAGTCTTCGAATTGTTTTCGCTGATTTTTTTTCCATATTTTTCTATTGGGGGAGTGGTTGGTTTTGTATATCCATTTACTATTGACTACCAAACATCAAATCCTTGTTCCTGTAAAATGATTTTCATCATCTCATTCCAAAATGCATAGTTTTGACCATCGAATATTGATGTTCCAATATTAGTTTATTCCATGATCTCCCTCTAGTGGTTATACTATTTCTTGAAGGACCTACTTTGATACCAATTTTTCAAACACTAATAGGGAGAGGTGAATTAGTATGAGAAATTTATTCCACTTTTAACCACAATATATAATCTTTAACTTTATTAGTCATTTTCAACAATTTATCATTAGCATCTAATATATCAATAGTATAAATCAACAGTGCAAAGTAAACAATCACAGAAACATAGTACACCAAGATTTGCATGGAAACCCAAATGGGAGAAAACCACAAGATTTTTTTATTATATGTCAATATTACATTCATAGGAAGAACCAACTTCCAAATTATCCAACTTTGACTGGAAGGAGGATCCAACCCCCTATTTATAGGTTCCAACATGAAGGATGCTACAACTCCCTAATTTACCAACTACAACTAGAAGGAGGATCCAACCCCCTAGTTTACAAGCTCAAACTTCAAGGAAGCTCCAACTCCTTGAGTTCCCCTACACCAACCGAAAGGATACTAAAACCCCCTTTCCTTTCCATGTCCTACCACCCTGAAATATAAGTGTAGATCAACCTATATCTACCACAATCATTGTCATTGTCAACATGTCACTTCCATTGATATTAAACCATCAACATGTCATTGTCAACTTGTCATCATCAATGTCAATGTCATTTTCACTTCCAATGTCATTGCCATTGCTTCATCATCAACCAGATCCACTCACAACTGCATGCAACTCATTCCATAATCACCAATAGCATATCTCAAACCATATTCCCCACATCACCACAACCTACCTCTATTCATGTACCAAACATGTTCCAAGATCACTAACAAGTGATTCTAACAATGCACCATATCATTATCAAGATATGTGCATCAACCATGTGTCAAACCATGCATCAAACTATGAACCATAATATCACGAAGATGTATATCATCATTTAATAACATCACCAAGCATGTAACATAACCTCATAAATATATGCATTTAAACCATGTACCAAACATGTGCCAACATCCATAAGCTATATACCTCAAACATGTGTCATATCACTCATGATATTCCTTAACCATATACCAAAATATATCCCATAAAACATGCACCATAACATCACCAAAATATACCTCAACATGTACCATACCATCATGAATATCATCCCCTTTACTTTAACTCATCCTCGCTACCTCATATTCACCAATAGATCAAGTGTTCACTAGATAGATATTCAATGAACTTGTGTGTAAGAATGAGAGACTCTTGATGTGTATTTATACTCTTTCATGTAACTTGTTTTCAACTACTTTACCCTTAATTAATTTCTTGCTACAACTAGTTTACCCTTTTTCCTAATTTTAGGGTAATAATTGTTTTACCCTTTTTCTTAATTTTAGGGTCATAATTGTTTTACCTTTTTTCCTAATTTTAGGGTCATAATTGTTTTACCTTTTTTCCTAACTTTAGGGTCATAATGTTTTTACCCTTTTTCCTCATTTTAGGGTCATAATTGTCTTACCCTTTTTCTTAATTTTAGGGTCAACTTGTACTTTCTTGTTACAACCAATTTTCCCTTAAATAATGAATTTGTAATTGTTTAGGGCTTCTTAACCATTCTTCGGGGCTTCCAACTTCATGAGGCCATAACTCCTCAATTGTAAGGAACCACATGGTTTACCACCTATCATTGGAAATAACATGATGATAACTATACATCCATGAGTATGTTATATGCATTTGCATTTCCCTTCACATTCAAATTCCTCAAAAAACAAATTGTTCCACAACCACACCTTCAAGGCTTCTTGTAGACTTCATCAATTACACCTGTGTCTCGGACTTATTCTAGGATAACATCAATCAACTTATCGACAATGTCAACCATACAAATGACAACCAACTATCCAAAGATCAACCAACTTTCCAATGATCTCATTGACATCTATGGTTCTTCCATACTCCTCCAAGTGTTGACTCTATCACATCTATGGGTATTCTAGACTTCTCCAAGGCTTGAAATCAATCTCCAAGGGTTGACATCAATTACAGCCAATTGTCCAACAAATTTATGAAACTTTCTATGTATAATTTCGATAATACAACCCAAAATACGAATTTATCTTGACAAAATACTCAATTTCAAAAAACAATCATCCAAAACAAAGTTTAGGAAGTGGATATATCGTTGATTCAAAATCAACATTTTTTAGGGTTTTTTTCCAGTGATAGTCATGAATTTTCTAGATTGGATATATTTTGACATATTGCATATACTTTAGTCAAACCAGTGCCATTAGATCTAGAGAAGTTGTGGATTTTCATAATTGGGGTCAAAATAGACAATCCCAGAAGTATAGAAGAAGTTATGATCATTTTATCTTTTTGGGATAAAACCATAACTATATAAAGGAGCTCCATTGAAAAACAAGTGATTCTCTTTGAAATCTTGGTTATATTTTCCACAATGATTATTCTAATGGAAAATATGATGGTCCTGTTATTGAAGAATTTATCATTTGCATAAAATCCAAATTTCCCATATATTGGAGATCTAAATTTAGTGGTTATCTAGAGGACGATGCTACAACATGGGGGCACTTACTTGATGATGTTAATATGCAGGAACTTTTTGATGAATCATGTGAAAATTTACTTTTATATAAGTGGTCCCATTCCAAGTGTAAGGATAAATACAAAACCAAATGTATTTTCCATGTACAAACTTCATATTACAAGTTCATGGATGTATTCAACATGAAAAGTTTGTTGTTTTTATAAACCCAAGTAGAAATCATAACTTCATTAATGTTAACTTGGATAAAAATATTGCAAGTAAATGCAAAGAATAATTAAAACACACATGTTGAAGATGAAAATATTCAAATTTTTAAATATTTGAATATTATCGTGGATAAATATGTATTGCATCTATATTTTTATGTCATCGATATGGAGAATGTGGATATTTATTTTGGATGTCGTTGGATGGACTTAGTTGGTACAATTAATACTAATGTGCAAAAGAATTTTTTGAAGTTGTGGTACAAGAAAAGAAAAATTACATTGTAGGATATTTCTCTTAATAAATAGGAAGGGCACAAGGAGGTGCATGAAGAATTAATTGCAGGGAAAAAAATTGCAGTAACTCATGACATATCAAATGAAGATTTCATGGTTGAATTGGTAGAATATCCTACAAAATCACTTCAGGAAAAGTCGAAGGAAGGGCACAAAACGGAATAAGAATATACATAACCACATGTTGAAGAGTCAAAGAAATAATAATTGATAATTGTATACTGCCATCCACACCACATGGAGAAACATCAGTCACCAAGATAAGGGCATGAACATTGAAAAAATCATGACGGGTCGGCATGGAACTAGAGAGATAAACAATATTGAGGCATATGGAAGACTAGAATTAATGCATGTATATATCAGAGTAGAAAAATTAAGAGGTGGATCCCAAGATGAAACCATAATCAAGATAAGTGTCATCACAGATCAAATCAACTGAGTCGTAGAAGAGTATGATATGGAGAATATTTCAAGAAGCTATAAACATCAACACTCGTTCTCAGCGAGGGAGGCATTCTCTGCCACGCCAAGTATATCATGGAAGTACTTGAACTTCATCCTGGTTTGGTAAGAACATTAGCAACCTGCTCATCTATAGGAAGGTATTGCACCAGTACTTCCTTCCTATGCACCATGTCTCGGATGTAATGGTACTTGATCTCAACGAGGTTTTATTTGTCATGAAACACTGGGTTCTCTTAGATATTCACACAACTTTGGTTACCATAATGAATAATGGTGGAATCCATCACATGTTCAAATAAATATGCAAGGATATTGTGAAGCCAAACTGCTTCATGGAATGACATACTTAAGGCAATGTACTCTACTTTTGTTGTGCTCAAATCCACATAAGTCCATTTCCTGCTACACCAGAAAACCATGGAATATCCCAAAGTGAAGCAACACCCAAAGGTGATCTTTCTTTCCATTGCACTCCATGCCCAATCAGAGTCAATATATTATTCCCATATCATATCAATACAGGAAGTATATATCATACCATGTCCAACTGTGCCTCGTAGGTATCTCAACACATGATTCGCAACAATCCAATGTGTTTATCTTGGCTGACTCATAAACTAGCTAAGTGCACTCACTGCATAGAAAATATTTTGTTTGGTGTTAGCTAGATACATCAATGATCCAATCATTTTTCTGTACAGAGTTGGATCAATTTCGTCAGAATTAGAAGAAGACACACTTAGTTTCTTCAGATTATTCACCATTGGTGTAGCCATGGGATTCAAGTTCAGCATCCCAAAATTCTTCAATATCTCAATTGTGCACTTCCCCTAACTCATGAAGATCTCATCAATTCACTGCCACACCTCTAGTCCCAAGAATTAGTGCATCAAATGAAGGTCCTTCATCTCAAACTTAGAGGACAACGCATCCTTGCATTCAGCAATAAGGCTCTTTGTACCGGTGAGGAATAAATCATCAACATATATGACCAAAATCATGGACTCACCATTAATAGTCTTGTAGTATAGGTTGGGATCGACATAACTTTTGTTGAAGCCCAAAAATTATCAGGTTTCCATCAATCCCTGCATACCAAGCTCAAGGTGGTTGCTTGAGTCCATACAAGGCCTTCTTCAACCTGCACAAATGAGAATCCTTCTTATGTATCATGAAACCATCTGGTTGCTTGATGTATACTTCTTCCTCAATCTCTCCATTAAGAAAGGTTGTCTTTACATCCATCTGATGTACTCTCCAACCCATGGATGTTGTAGGAAAATAATCATCTAGATAGAATTGTATCAAGCAACAGGAGAAAATGTCTCCTCATAATATATTCCCTCTAATGGATTACAGAGAAGGGGGGTGAATAATAAATAGATAAATTTAATCCCTTTTCACCATAAAATGCAAGTGTTATATCAATGTATCATTATCATCCAATAGTTGAAGAGTAAATAAATAATGAACAAATGAGCAATCACACACATACATGGCACACTAGTGTTTTATGTGGAAACCCAAAGAGAGAGAAAACCACAAAATGATTTTTCTTATGTCTTTAAGAATTACATTCATTGGAAGCACCAAATTCCTTTGTTTTCCAACAGCAACTGGAAGGAGGGTCCAACCCCCTAGTTTCTCAAGCTACAACCTAAAGAAAGCTCAAACTCCCCAATTCTCTGGCTACAACAAGAAGGTGGCTAGAACCCCCTAGTTTCTCAGGATATAACCTGAGGGAAGATCTAACTCCCCAATTCTCTGGATACAACCAGAAGGAGGCTACAACCCGCTATGTTCTCCGGCTACAACCATAAGGTGGCTTAAAACCACCTATCCTTGCCCCGTCCAACCACCCCGAAATATAAGTGTCAAATGTAGAAATTGAATATGTCACTGAGAAACCTGTTGTAAATGTGTTGAACATGTGCATAATAGATCTAGCTAGAAAATACCACATACATTTGCAGAGAGAAATTGAGAAAGAAGAAGCAATATAGAAAGAATGGAATAATTCTCATTAACCGTATTCCACACTCAAAGAGTGAATAATTTACAATAGATATAGGCTACATAAGTAACTAATGAGCCATAGTGGTGGTCTAGATTGATCTAGACACACACCAATGGTTACAAGAGTAAACTACCACCTAGTCTAGTCTCTCAGGCAGTTACGGAAGTGAACTACCACCTAGTTGAGTTAACTAGTCAAATAGTCTTAAGTTAACTAACTGAACAAAGAGTAGTGAGTTGGTGATGATCCCAATGTTGCATGGTGACAAAACCAATGCAACATCTAAACTCAACTCAACTAGTCAAACTGAAGTGTCAACTAAATTCTTCAGGTGGAATATTCTCCCCTAAAATATAGGAGACTGGATAATGACTAATTATGACTAATAAACAAGGAATAACCTTAGGAAAAATAAATCCTAGGTGTGTGTGAAGTAACTCCAGCACCCCCCCTGAACATTACTATGGTGAAAATAAAGAATGGGTCCCGGCTACAAGGCCATGTTAGGTACCCAAATAAAAAATATACACTGAACTAAATGAGGAAAGAGGGAAAACCTCATGGGAACAAAACCCCCCCTCAAATTACAATGCATAAAATAAAAAATTATAAGGAACAAAAGGTAGTTGCTAAGCAACCATGTCCTTCACTCCAAGAAGACATCACAATTGTGCAAGATTGCGCTCTTTGAAGATTTTGTTGAAGATGTAGATGTCTGCATAGATCTAATGAAGTATATGCATCATTGATATTTCCACACATATCCGCTTTATCTTCTTGTAATGAATAACATCCAAATAAATTTTGGATGAAATTTTGAAAGCCATGCAATCATTTCTAGAAAAATGCTGAAATTTTGTTAATTTTAAAAAGATCATAACTTCACTTTTTGGACTCCGCTTTGGACTATTGTTTTTTCGAAATTGGATATTTTCCCGAGAGGAATTAAAATATCCAAATTGTTTATGCAAATTTTTCTCAAAAAATATCATAATGGCGTCTGATGTGCGTGGCTCTCTTTTTGTCTCCTGACATGCATGCATGGTGCATGCAAAAGTGTCTGCATGTGACTCCTAAGATGCATGCCATATATCTTCCACATGAATTTTAGAAAATAAATCTGAAATGGAGTAGACATCATCTTCAATTATTGGAATACTAATTTCTGCAAAAACATTTGTAGCAGACTCTTCATAATAAGAGGCTTGATATTCTGATGGCTTCTCTTCTGGCTCTATCTATTCGACCTCCTGCATGAAATATTAAAAATATTATTTATTCCCAAATAGAACCTCCAATCTGGTCCATAATTCATTTGGAGTTGATCCTTGTGATTCTTCATATACTTGATGGAAAAGTTCAGGAGAAACAGACATGTCGATACTTCTTATGGAAATATCTTGTCTATTGATAAAGTCATTTTTCTCATCGACAGATTTAGGCTCTACTTCCATTGCCATAGTTATTTAGTACAAGCCTCTACATCTAAAATGAAGCAGAATTTTTGGCTTCCATTCCAAATAGTTATGAGGCGTGAGAAGTATTTCCGGCGAATAATCCCTATTTTTGTTGTCTTCAATCTTTTGTACCTGCAAAAAAATTTGGTGTAGATTTTTCTTAGTAGTCCATCAATTCATATACCATGTAAATGTGTTGAACCTGCACAGAATAGATCTAGCTAGAAAATACCACACACATTTGTAGAGAGAATTTCAGAAAGAAGAAGCAAGATAGAAAGAATCGAAGAATTCTCATTAACTGTATTCCACACTCAAAGAGTGAATAATTTACAATAGATATAGGATACATAAGTAACTAATGAGCCATATTGGTGGTCTATATTGATCTGGACGCACACCAGCAGTTACAAGAGTAAATTGCCACCTAGTCTAGTCTCTCAGGCAGTTACAGAAGTGAACTTGCACCTAGCTAAGTTAACTAGTCAACTAGTCTTCAATTTATTGATTGAACAAAGAGTAGTGAGTTGGTGATGATATCAATGTTGCATGGTGAAAAGACCAATGCAAAATCTAAACTCAACTCAACTATTCAAAATAAAGTGTCAACTGAAAGAGAATATTCTCCAAGTGGAATATTCTCTTCTAAAATATAGGAGACTGGATAATGACTAATTATGATTAATAAACAAGGAATAACCTTAGAAAAAATAAATATGTCACTAATAACTCCAACACATGTCACTGTATACTCATCAACCAATATGATCTGATTACGTACACCTCAAATGTAGAAACTGAATATGTCACTAATAAACCTGTCACTGTATACTCATCAACCAATCTGATCTGATCACATATACCTCAAACACTATACCACAAGTCTGTACTGCAAACCATGTGCTAGAACCTCATTATTATAATACATCTATCTGTACTAATAATTTCAGCAACATACCTCAACCAAAATCCCTCAAACATGAACCAATACTAAACATCAATAGATCTGCCTCAGATCAACTCTACAAGAAGCCCTAAACTTCCAAGAGGGCATCCAACATATTTACAAGGAAAAACCTCAACTAGATTGATAAGTTCAACACTACACATATGAAAACCATACCTTTTTCTTCTTGTATCATTTTGTTGTCGTGATTTTTCTGTCGCGGTTTTTCTGCAGCACTTTTTTTGTTGCGGTTTTTCTGTCGCACTTTTCCTACCGCGATTTTCTTGCCGCACTTTTTTTTGCCACGGTTTTTCTGTCGCACTTTTCCTACTGTGATTTTCCTGCCACACTTTTTCTGTCGCACTTTTCCTGCCACGATTTTCCTGTCGCACTTTTTTCTACCACACTTTTTCTTGCCGCACTTTTTCTTCCGCAGTTTTCCTATCACACTTTTACTACAACACTTTTTTCTACTGCATTTTTCCTACCACACTTTTTATGTTGCACGTTTATCTATCAATAATACCTACCCAAATAACCTTTCACAAAAATAGATATTCAATGATATTCAAGTGTGATTTGAATGAGAGATCCTTGCCTCGTATTTATACTTTCATGTATCTTCCTCAAGGGGTTACCTTTTAACCATCTTAACTCACTTTCCTTACTTTAGGGTTAACCCACTTCTAACCACTTATCCACTTAGTAATTTATCCATTAACTTTATTATTTAAATAATTTATTTTGTATCCACTTTGACTTATAGTACACCCATCACTTCACTTTATTATTTACCTTCTATATTCTCTTAAACCACTTTCCTTATTTTAGGGAGTTCTCCATTAACTTTATTATTTAAATAATTTATTTTGCATCCTCTTTGACTTATAGTACAATCATCACTTCACTTTATTATTTAAATAATTTATTCTTTGTAAACACTTTGACTACTTTAACCTTTTAGGGCTTCTAGATGACTCATGAGGGTTCTCTAACTTCACATGGTCATAACTCTCTAATCGTGAGGAGTTATGTGGCATTCCACATACCACCGGAAATGGCATGACATGTACTATCCATCTAGAATAGTTTTACCTGCAAATATATCAAAACTCATACCATTATCCATCAAAAAAACTTGGGTCCATTACCCAAAATTTTGTGCTACCCAAATTCTCTACTAGACTTTATTCAAGGTTTGACATTAATGAAAACCAACCCAATTAATCAACACCCTCCACTTGAGAGAATCCTCTAGCAACAAATCTCATTTTGTGCCTCTGGATGCTCTCATCAACTTTGTGTTTGATCTTGTAGATCCATTTGGAAGTCACTACAGAATTCCCCTCATGTCTAGGAACAATATCCCACACATCATTCTTCATGATGAATTGATACTCCTCCATCATGACATCTCTCCATATTGGATGACTAGTTGCCTCCTCATAACAGAAAGGCTCAAAATGAATGATGTGGCTCATAGCTACAGCATAGAATGAATATCTATGAGGTATTTAGCTTGATCATTTTCTCCTTGGGTACATGAATTTATTCTGGACACCCAAATATCCTGAAGTGTCCAACCTCGGGCTTCACTCTAGTGAAGGCCTCCTCAGGCATCATGTTTCTCAAAGTCTTATGAGGACTTTTTTTTTGAACATACATTGTAGTCATGGATGCATTTTCCCACATAAACATAGGTAAATTATAATCATTCTAAGTCATATTGTACCATACTTGATATATTGAGGTTCCCTCATGAAACCAATGTCTCGGGAAGGTGAAAAACATCAAAACTCCCTTTGGAGCTAGAGGTGACTCCTCTTCTATCTCTACTCCCTATGACATTGAAGGTAGCTCTTCCTCCTTCTCTGGAGGTAACTCAATCTTTTCTCCCTCTAGATGTAGTACCACCTCCCTCTGTGGGAGTGAATCTACATATACTATAATTGATGTCATTTCTGCTTCCTCAACATCTCATGGCTCAACTCATGTATTGGGATTGTTACACATTCTCCCTCTGAGTCTCATAATGAGTTTTCCTCCTCTATTGGATCTACCATAATTGTGCTATAGTTAGTGACTCGTTGTATCCATGATCATTGGAACTATCTCTTCTATCTGGCATGGTCTCGTCCTAGGATGTACATTACTCCTAGAGACTTCCTATATCTAAGCATCATGTCTAGAAATGTCTCTCCTTAATATCATGTTGGAAGGTATTTCCCTCCAAGTCTGCCTTCTGTGACCGTCATTATGGCTCCTTATCAAAGATATTACTTGTGACCTTGTGGAACAAGAAACAAGAACAAAAAAAGAATCTCCTAGAGGAGATCAATTTATCGTGTGCACAACTATATACAGTGACCCTCCAAATAATATGTCTTCTACTATGACCAGCACATATCCATCATATACTCGATGTCATACAGCTACCAACACACATCCATCATATACTCGATGTCATACGGATACCAAGACACATTCAGCATATACTCGACTGTAGATTCTAACCTTGTACAATATCTACTGCAAATAGATATTCAGAAAAGAACAGAAAAGATACAATGGCAAATACAAACATTACACAGAGATATTTCCCTTGGAAACCCAAACCGGGAAAACCAGCATATTCTATATTTAATCATGGTGTTACATTGTTTACAATAAAATATACATATAGGAGCCAGTGGCATCCAAAACCTTAACCCAATGACTTGGATTAGTCCAAAACCCTAATTCCTTAACCAAAAATAGAAAACCATCGGAAAAAACCATGTGCCGAAAAACCACCTAAATACATGACACGTTTCCCAAGGTAGGTGTCACATTTCTCGAGGCAGAAAAAATATTTTGGGGGCGTTGCCCCCGCCCTCCCCCCCTTCGTGCCTGGTGCATATGCTCAAACACTACTACTCGTTCAAATAATATAACACATACCCAACATTCTCCCACTTGTTTTTTTCTTTGCATACATGGGGTTACATGGTTACATAGTCAAAAATCCAGAGCAGCAATGCCCATGGATCCTCTACACCAAGAGAACTTCTCAGTGCTCATAGATTTTGTTAATGAGTCAGCAACATTATTCAAAGTGTCCACCTTCATCAGTGATACTTTATTTTCTTCAATCATGTCTCTCAGAAAGTGATATTGAACATCGATGTGCTTTTTCTTTGAATGATAAGCAGGGTTCTTCACTAGAAAAATTGCACTCTGACTGTCACACTCTATCCTTACAACTTGTTGTACAAACCCAATACCTGAACACAATATTTGTAACCATATTTCTTCCTTACTTGAATGAGTGGCTGCCATGTATTCAGATTTTGTAGTTGAAAGTGCCACTATAGCCTGTATTTTGCTCATCCAACTTATTGCTCCTCTAAACAGGTTAAACACATACCCGCTTGTAGATTTCCTATGATCCAAATCTCCAACCCAGTATGCATCCACAAAGCCATGCATATCGAACACTCTGTCCAATATCGATCTTCCTTCGTAGCACAATCCACAGCTAGCAATGCCATGCAAATACCTGAAAACCCTTTTTACTGTTGTCCAATGCTCCTTCCCTCATTTTGACATATACGTCCTCAAACATCCCACTGCATGTGCAATGTCCGGTCTACTATAGACCATTGCATACATCAAACTTTTAACTGCACTCGCATATGGAACATGAGAAATGTCCTCCTCTTATTCACGTGTCTTGGGACACTGATCCGCAGATAACTTCACACCAACAGGAATAGGAACCTTGACCAGTTTACATTCCTGCATATTAAACCTCTGCAATATTGTCTCGACATATTTTCTCTGATTTATACAGAGTTTCCTCTTTTTTCAATCTCTTCTAATTTCCATGCCCAAAATGAAATTTGAAGCACCAAGATCCTTCATGTCGAATTTAGAGGACAACTGATTTTTCACATCCTAGATAATCTCCTTGTTGTTTCCTATCAGCAACATGTCATCCACATACAATACCAAATGAATCAAATGATCACCAATTAATTTAGAATACACACAGTGATCCTCTTTTCTTCTTTTGAAGCCAAGTCCCAACATATAAGTATCAATTTTTTTATACCACATCCTTGGTGATTGTTTTAAACCATATAGGGACTTTTTCAGCTTGCATACCAGCTCTTTCTTTCCTTTCACAGCATAACCTTTTAATTACTTCATAAATATTTCTTCTTCCAGATCCCCATGCAGGAATGTTGTCTTCACATCAATCTGTTCTACTTCAAAATCAAATGCAACAGCAACAGATAACAAAAATCTTATAGAGGTTAACTTGGCAATAGGAGAAAAAATATCACCAAAATCAATTCCCTCAACCTGGAAATAACCCTTTGCTACTAACTAAGCTTTGTATTTATCCACTTTTCCTTCTGCATTCATCTTTTTTTAAAATACCCATTTGTTGCGAATGGGCTTTCTTCCAGTTGGCAACTCCACTAGATCCCAAGCCTCATTCTTATCCAAATATGTTATTTCTTCTTCCGTGGCCATTTTCCAGATATTTCCATCCTCTAAATCCACTGCCTTCCTGATAGTTCTAGGATCATCATCAGTAATAGATAAAGCAAAATTTGAACAAAAATCAGATGGAATATACCTTTCTGGTAGCCTTATTTCTCAATCTGATCTCCTCAATACTAGATTATGTGGATCTTCTTCTTCTGATTCATGTTCTTTTGTAGAGTCTGATTCATCATCCTTTAAATCAAACTGTATCTTCTCTGGTTCTTCCTTACTTGGTAGGACTTCCTGTTTAACAACATCCTTCATTTCTCTAAATACCAAATCTCGGATATACACTACGTTCTTAGTTTCTGGGTTCCAAATATTATAACCTTTGAGACCATATTTATATCCATACAGATTCATTTTTCATCATTCTTACCCATCTTACTCTTGTTTTCCTTTAGAACATGAACATATGCATCACATCCAAATACCTTAAGATGTGTGAGAGAAGGTTCCTTACCATTCCATACCTCTTGTGGAGTCTTGTCACCCAACGTTGATGAGGGTGATCTGTTGACCAGATAACATGTAGTACCCATTGCCTCTGCCTAGAATTCTTTCCCTTATAACCTGGCACCACTGAGCATGCACCTTGATTTTTCCATCACCATCCTGTTCATCCTTTCTGCAACTCCATTATGTTGAGGTGTATATGGAGTAGTCTTCTTCCTTGCTATATCGCACTTCTTACATAATTCTTCAAATTCATTCCCGCATAACTCTCTACCATTATCTGTCCTCATCACCTTAATTCTTTTCTTTGTTTGATTCTCAACAGGAGCCTTAAACTCTTTAAACCTGTCAAAGACTTCAGATTTCTTCTTGAGGAAATATATCCAAGTTTTCCTTGAGAATTCATCTATAAATGAGACATAGTACATAGATTTTTCTAATGATGGGACCGACATAGGTCCAAAAACATCACTGTGAACTAGTTGTAAAATTCCTTCTGCCCTTGTTTCACGAGAGGGGAATCTTACCCGATTTTGCTTCCCATATAAACAACATTCATAGAAATCAAAATCTAGAGAGTAGTTAGACATACCTTCAACCATACCTTTACTGTGTAGTAGTCGAAGACCCTTCTCTCCGATATGCCCCAGTCTTTGATGCCACAACATAACCTTTTCTCTAGAGACTGTAGGATTTCTCTCTTCTTCAACTCCAATATCAGAAACAGTGGAGTTATTACACCCATCACTAATAGTGCTTCCTAGCATCTTATACATATTTCCAAACCAAACTCCCTTCATCAACACCATTGTTCCTCGAACCATCCTGCAAGTTACCTTTTCAAAAATTGTTTTTACCCCTGCATCTTCCATTTTTCTTACAAAAATCAAATTTATGGCCATACCTGGGATGTGAAAAACACCAAGCAGAGTTCTAATCCTTCCATCTATGAGCCTCAACTTGACCCTTCCTCTTCCTATGATTCTGGTTGTCGAATCATTACCTAAGAAAACATTACCTCCATCATACTTTTCATATTCGCAGAACCACTCCCTGTGGGGATTCATATGAAAGGATGCACTAGATTCAATCAACCATGCCTCATGATCTACATGTGTGCTTGAAGAGGCCAAGTACACATCCCCTCCTTCTTCCTTGGAGGTCTTTTCTTCTGTAGAATAAAATTCTTCAGATCCCTTCTTTTTCTCAACTTTGGATCTACACTGCTTCTTGTAGTGCCCTTCTTTTCCACACCTCCAACATACCCTTACAAACTTTTCAGGAGATTTATATTTACCCTTAGACTTAGATCTCCCACTTGAGAAATTAGATACATTTATTTCCTAGGAACGTCCTCTTGCAAATAATGTGTCTGTGTTATGTCCTTCCATATTCTTTTGTTTCATCTCCTCTGAAAACAAGGATGAAACCACTTCTTCAAACTTCAAATAAGTTGTATTACTACCTATGGCCACAACCAGACTATCCCACGAGTTTGGTAAATATCTCAACAAATTGATACATTTATCTTCATCTAAAATTTTAATCTTGAAAGATACTAACTGACTTACCATAGTATTGAAGGCATTCAAATGCTCTTCCACCGAGTCTCCATCTCTCGTCCTCAAGTTATATAGATTTTTTCTCAGGAATAGTTTATTTACCAGGGACTTAGATTGATACAACTTCCCCAAATTTTCCCATAAATCCTTGGTTGTAGCTTCCTCTGACACATTCAATAATATTGAATCGGACAGACACAGTTGAATTTTTCTCTTTTCCTTCCGATCCATATTTTTCCAGTCATCTGAAGAAGTTCCTATAGGTGCAGTACCTAGATCTACATCGATCCACTGATCTCTATCCACCAAAATATCTTCCATCTTGAGCTTCCACAACTCAAAGCTTTTCCCATTAAACTTCTCGATCTCCATATTCGAATTTATTGCCATTTCTTTTCACCTGAAAAAACAATACCACGGATCTCCAACTGTAACAAGGCTTATCAAAGTCCTAAGCCAAACCCTTGATCACAAAGGCATCCCCCTAAAGCCAATAAAGCTCTGATACCACATGTAAATTCTAACCTTGTACAATATCTACTACAAACAAATATTTAGAAAAGAACAGAAAAGATATAATGACAAATACAAACATTACACAGAGATTTTTCCCCTAGAAACCCAAACCAAGAAAACTAACATATTATATATCCATTCATGGTGTTACATTATTTACAATACAATATACATATAGGAGCTAGTGGCATCCAAAACCCTAACCCAATGACCTAGATTAGTCCAAAACCCTAATTCCTTAACCGGAAATAGAAAACCATTGGAAAAAATCATGTGCCAAAAAACCACCTAAATACATGACACATTTCTCAAGGTAGGTGTCACGTTTACCGAGGCAAAAAAAAAAATCGGGGGCTCTACCCCCCTCTAACCCCCCTATGTTCCTAGCACATACTGTCAAACACTACTACTCATGCAAAGAATATAGCACATACCTAGCATCAACGTCATACGGCTACCAACACACATCCATCATATACTCGATGTCATACGGCTAACCATGTTGATTTTCTAGTGTTAAATTAATAAAGCACAATTTTCCGCAAGTGGTAATTACTTCCAATGATGTACCATATTACTTTAGTATACACTAGAACATCACTAAGTAACTCAAAAAATTTCAACTTCTTAGTCTCTTCCTTGGATCACGTATCCCACGTGTGAGAGAGAAAAAAAATGTGTGTCTATTGTTGTGTATTTCAAGTGTCTTTTTATAGTAATATTAGATTGATCCAAAAAATACACGTCTCTTTGAAAAATATAAATTTAAAATTTTATTTTATTTTATTTCTTATAAATAGTTGGAGAATACCTCTGTAACTACCCAATGATTAATTTGATTATAATCCATCCACATAGCATTTGAATTTGTTAAATTTTTCCTCCATAATTAATGTGATTCTTTGCATAAATATAGGTAGAAGTAAATATGCAGTGCATTCCTCATATTTGCATAATTAGACATTTTTACTAGAAATTAGTGCCCACCATCATTTATGGAATTCTTTCTATAATTTAGGTAGGAGTAAAAAAAAAAATATGTTGTACATAGAGATTGTAACAACCCCATAAATTTAACATTCCCAACATTTTACTCTACTCCAGTTTTCCTAGGCCCTCTTGTGAAGGAGTCAAGCCTAGTCCCACTATGATACCATGTTGTTTTTTCTTCATATGAGATATGATCGATATATTATTACAATGATGAGTTTCCTATATATAGGGAACATATGGTGACCATCAATGAAAGGATGTGTCCCTTGAATAATCAATAATTATTTATTATTACCATTTACTTATTATATATGATATTTAATAATCAATAATTATATTATTAATTATTATTCTAAGAGATTGTCTTATAGATGTTGTCCAAACATCAACACACATTTCACTAGGATGGATGGATGCTTGTGCATTGTACCAGTTGACTACATTTATTAGTAGGTCACATTATATGAATTATTTCCATGTTTTGAGGATGAAACATGCTAAGGGGGGTGGAATATAATGTACCTAGGTAGGATAATATGGGGTACCTAGGGAAGTACATGTTGAGCCTCAATAACCCCCCATTATTTTTAAGTTTTTGAGATAAATAATAAAGGGTCCCTTTTGTTTATTTCTTTTCCCAATATGTTAGTTTCCTTTAATTTATCTTTTTAATAAATTATATGTTTTTATTTTTCTTTTAAGTTTTCCAAATTAATATTTTAAAACAAAAACTACTTTGAAATAAATACTTTCCTCCCAATCTCCTGATGGGTCAATTGGCTCGATGAACTGATTATACTGGATTGGGATTTTCTTTTGTTTATGATTTTAATAATTTTTTCTTGATATTTTGATCTATGTTTATATCATATCAATAAATGTTGTCTTTGAAATTTTAATAAATCTCTCATGGTCGGTCGATACCCCCATCTCTTGATGGATCGGTAATATTGGATCAAGATTCTTTTAAGCTATTCATTTTTGGAAACAAGCCATGGACTCCCATTATCCCTATCTCCCAGTAACCTAGTAATCCTATAGTTTGAATCATACCAGATCGATATTATTTTTAGGTTCATATGTGTTTCATTCAATAAAGTGCTCGATCCTCGACACCCCAATTAAGTGATTAAACATTGATTATAGCATCATAAATCATAATAAAACTTACCATCCTAGACTTCATTCGTCAATGTTATAGGCTTAGACCTAATACTTCTCAGTGATCTCATGTCCGATAATAAATATCACCTCACAAATTGAAATGATCATAATTATCTTGTCTTTCATTAATGTCTCTAGCACTACTATTATAAGTTTTAAATGAACATTAATGAATCATTGGGTTAGTATCTACGATACATTAATCCACCCCAATTAATGTATAAACTCACTAAGAATGCCTCAATATGATAACAAACCCCATTCTCATAAGAAAAGAATACTTAATCTGCATTAAACTTGTCTGGTTTTTCTTCTTTTAGTTAGTATTGGTTTTCCTTTGTCAATTCAATAGAACCCGTCAATTATTTGTGAAAAAAAACTTAGATTTTGTTGTTTTTTTGTAGGGATTATCATTAAAAGATGTCATGAAAAGGTAAGTTAAAGCAACAAAAGGATTAGTAAGAGTACATTGATAGAAACCCCGGCTCTACATTTTTCTCTGACATGACATTCAATATAGGCGAAAGCAATTGTCTGGAATGGAGCAAATTATACAAATTCATCGACGAATGAGATTTCATGGATGAGTATGAGTCATATTCAAATGACCTAGTGAACATAAAGAAGTTCGGCCTTCCTAATATTTCTACTAAACCAACCACACTTCTCTACTATGACATGGTACAATGGATAATATCCCATACTGATATTTCTACATGCACAGTTTTCAATTCATCTTGACGGATAGTTGGTTATTTTAGACCTAATGATGTTTTGAATATGTATAATTTGATCCCACCCAGAGCTAGGTGAGATGAAAATTTTATTAAATAATTTATTCAGGAAGAAGTTGAAAATGATGAATTGTAGATGGATTATTTAATTAGAGAATGGTGGAGTGATCTTAATTCTTTCAAAATCATAGGAGAAAAGATTTACCTTGTTCCAAGATTATAGAAATCCCTCATGTTGCTTTCCTTCATTCTATGTCACCTCTCTGGTGAAAATAATTATTTTGAATTCAATTTGGGTTGAGTTCCATTTATTCACCAGGTTATCATAGGGAAGGTTTTTAATTGGGCACATATCCTTTCTGCAAACATCAAACAAGAGGTTCAAAAGTCCCAAGAGGCAGCCCTGGGATACTATCCAAGATTCTTTATGTTGGGTTACCTAATCAATGTTGTTTATGAAATTACCCATTTTCCCCTGTTAGCTTGGATTTGGACTCCCTCTTAAGAAGTAGCTCACTTGTACTTCTCTTAAATGTGGGCAATTAACTACAATAATTTTTTCTATGACATATGTAATTTCTTCATGAATCCTCTACATTTTCTTTTGAAAAATATGTCAGCTCCCATATTCACCACAGAGGCCATGAAAACTATCAAGGATATTGGTTATTGGTTTGTTGATGAGGAATCCTCATACATCATAATTTATGGTTGTGAAGGGGCTCCCGATCTCTTTCCTAGATATGTCCCAGATAGGCTAGCATTGAGAGAAATTGCATATCAAATTGTTAGTGTTGACATTGTAGCAACCCTATCAAAAAATTAAAAAAAATAAAATGGCCTACATTCCCAATTTCACTAGGAATTTTTACTTTATTAAATGAAAAACATGCTCAGAAAGAAGTGTATCAAATAGATTGAATCTAGTTGGCCAAGGAAATTTCAAAAAACACGATCCATTGTTAAAAAACATTGTGATATGGTCAAACGTAAACCATATATCCATGAGTATGATGCATATGATATTATTTTTCAGAGAGAGACAATTTTTTATGAAGTATCTCAAATAATTGTTGTTATAATAACAGTTCTAAATTCTCAAACTTCATTGATTGGAAATTTAAACAGAGAAAGAATTTTCTTAAAGAAAAGAATGAAAAGAAGGGGATTGAAGAAATCAAAGTTGATGAAGACAAGGATGAATCATCCAAGTCTGAAAATGCACAAGACCACAATACTTCTACAACATAGACATAGGCAGAAATAAAATATCAATAGAGGATTGCAACAGAAGAACAGGATTTGATCAAAACTATAATCCATACCCCTATCAATACGTTCGAATTCAATGAAGAGTTTGACACCAACTCATAGATGGAGCACTCCTAAACAATAGTTATGCATATTAGTACTTATATTGATATTACTCTCGTAACTAAAATTCCAGGAATATTGGTTGCAACCTATTTAGACCTTAACAACCTCCATCCTATACAAGATATTGTTTTATCCTTGGAAAACTATGTTTTTTATTATAAAACCATAACTATGGTGAGGAGAAATTCCAAGAAGAGGAAAACGGATCACCATGAATAAATCACACAAGGAGTAACCCAACTATGGAATGTCGCACACTTAAATGATGAATAATTTGCAGAGGAAGATGTTGATGCTCTGGGAGCATTTTCCAATGAAAACAAATGGTTTGTAAGTAAACTATCTTCTCAATTAGAGAAAGAGAGGGAAAAAGTGGAAGAGTCACAAGAGAAATTGAAATCACATGAACACATTTGGTCATAGGAACATGAGTTCGAGTTGAAGGATCTTTCAGAAGCAAAAAATATCTCCTTAAATACCATTGTGCAATTGACAACTAAAATATATGAGATTAAAGATGAACATAACAGGAAAGTGGTTATGTTTCTTGATGAGAAATAAAAACTGAGAAAAAATTATGAGAATCGGGTGGATTCTTTGACTGCTCAATTAGATGAAATTTAAATCAAAATTGAAAATTCTGAAATTATAAAGAAAGAAGCAACAGAGTTGAGCAACAAACGGGCTTCCTTATAGGAATTAATTTATACCAAATTGTGTGTTATCAAAGAGCATCATGAATAGGTATTGAAACTATCTACATGATCTCAATCATAATTTGAAAAAGAAAAGGATACATGCGCTTTATTTGAAAAACTGAAAACCTGGGAAGCGTAGAGAGTTAATCTTCCTCAAAGTTACTCCATTTTATTTGAAAAATAAAAACTACATATTCAAGCATCGCTTGACTCCTGGCACATCAACTTTTTATTCTCATAGGATCTAATCAGAGAAAAAATCAAGAGTTGCTCATACTTATGGGATCTAGCTCTATATATTATTTAAGATTACAATATTCCTTCGGTGCAGTTTCTAGGGAAATATGTACCTTTGTAGAATCTGAAAAGGGTAATCCATTACTTGGGAGGAGAGGAAGAGGGGAAAGAACAACTAAAATACAGCAAGGAAATTGAGAAATTTTGATTGCAAGAGATACGAAGAGCTTGTGGGTTAGCATTACATGGATTATCTTGTTTACTTGTAGTAAGGATGTTTGAAACTTTCATTCATAAATAATGAATTAAATTCAAGCTTAGTTTAATTTATATAGATAAGCTTTATGCCCTGGACAATATCTATCATTTTGGAATTGCCTACTCCACTTCAAATATGGAAGAGAAGGATTTATGTTGTGAATTGTATTTAACTTCTTCATAGAATTAGAGCTAATGTGGAATCCAAACACATATGTTTGGGATATCCAATTATGATCACTTTCCTCACTCATCATGAATGAAATAAAGTGGAAAAGGGAACAAGATACTCATAACATTGAAGGGACAAATGTAAGTCTAATTGTTAAAGAAGAATACCCTATTCCTTCCAAAGTGACAGATGGACACGATGAGTTTATCAAGGATCTTAGACGGATTGCAAGACATAATTAGAGAATTACATTAACTCACTATGAAGAAATAATATAGTTACATTGTAATACCCCCAAGTTGATCCCCAGTTGTAATTGTACATATGTTTTATAGGTTAGTGATCCAGGATAGTATGAGCCAGAGTGCTTGTGTATGCATATGTGTTTTATGTCGAAGTGTCTGTGTGATTATTAGGCTGGAGAGACTAGATGCTAAAAGGCCAGTGAGTTTATGATTGTAATATGTAATCACTCATATTATTAATAAAATACATCATTGCTATAGATCAAGTCAAAGGAAAGAGTATGGGGGGCTAGGACTCCACCAGAGGTAAAAGGGGATACAGGCTTAAGGAAAAGAGGCCAAGTAATTGGGATTAAGCCTAGGAATAAAATAATAATGCTCCTAAAGTCCTAATTCTTAAATTATTATGTTATCCCAAGTTCCCAAGGGAAGGGAATTAAATACAAGAGGGGAACAAGTGAGTTCCTTGAGTGCCAAGTATCAAAAAGTGCACATGCATATTTAATGTTTGGAATTAGTGTAATTCTCATTCGTTCATTGATCATTCATCCATTATTTCCTGGAGATATGTGAATCTATGGAGATTTGGGGTGACCCTATAAATCCTTGTTGTTTTGGGTTAGAAGAGGCGGGTTTTCAGGAATGTGGAGCAATTCTCTTGGGTGAGAGAATTGTTGGGATTAGGTTTCTCTATGTGATGGCTTGGTGGTGTCATAACTATTTGAGAGTAGTCGTGTGTTCCAAGTTCCATGGAACTATTAGACTTCTTGGTTGGTCTATTGTTAAATCCCTAGAAGGAAAGTGGGACAGCCAAAGGATTGTTGAGCACAGAAAGGGTACACTTCCTTGTGTGGGACACATTGTGGGGAATGAGAGGCTATGAGGTATAATTGTTGCTAGAGTTGGTACCACTATCATTTCCTTGTTTTGTTGAGTTCTATCAAACCTTTCTGAGACTAGTGAAAGTAGCCTTTACCCTAGTGGATTATTATCCCCAACTTGAGGGTGACTCTGTTGTTGAGAGTATATGAATGGTAGATTCTATGACTAGGAGGAACGTCTGAGGTATGCATGCAGTTAGAATTTTACCATTAAAAATAAGTGGCATTTTATATGTGTTTATGTGCCAATTACTGTGTGTATGTTATGTTAATTATTTATTCTTAAATTATACATATTTATGAATGAATTTTATTCTTTTATTACTACATATTTATTGCATATGCATGACATATTAAGTTAATTAAAAGGTATCAGAGATCATTCTTGAGTTTGTTGGTAACGGGAAATATTACATTTTAGTATTGGAGGAATTTTCTTTCGCATGGATCAGCTTGGGGTTGGGGACGTTACAGATTGGTATCAAATCCATAGGTTCAAACACTGGACCTACATAGCCCAATTGTAAGTGTTTCATGGAAACCTACATAGGACACCTAGCTAAAGCATACACAAACAAAGCTTATCAAGAAAAGGAAGAGAGATACACAATGAATAATGAGAATCAATGCATATTATGATCTAATCAATGAGTGAGTGATCTTCACTCATATAGTCAATGACATCCTATAGTTAGGAATGCATGCATAATAGTGATGGTCTAAGATTAGAAATTCTAAAATAGAACTAGTCAGTTAACTCCCACTGAACTAGTGTGTCGAAAATAGAAATTTCTCCAACACCCCCCCTGAACATCACTATGGAGTAAAAAATGAGTCCCGACTACTAGGAAATTTTAGGTACTCATGTACAATGCAACTAATAAACACTGAATAAAAACGAGGAAAGAGGGAAAACCACATGGGAACAAAACCCCCCCTCAGAATTTGATGTGTCAAAAGAAGAAAATGGCAGCTACTAGGCAATTGTGTTCTTCACTGCAAGACGATCCCTCAAAGTCTGAAACTTCTTCTCACTAAAAGTCTTCATGAAGATTTAGAAATATTTATGGGTCTGATGAAGTCCTTTGGAAACATGTCGGGCCTTGTACCTCTTGATCCTATGGACCCATCTACACCTGAAAATATTCATTTTTGGTGGAAGTGGAACCAAATGCGAAGTCTGATTCTTTAGGAGTGAGTCATACTCCTTCTGCATGGTTTCTTTCCATAATGGATTGCCCACATCCTTATTGTAGTTTTGCAGATCAGTGGATTGATCCATATAGCAATGCATGGGCATCGCAGGTTCAGAAGTTGAAAGTACATGAGAAGGCTCCTCATGCTTAGATCGAGTCATCCTCGAATCCAATGGATTCCCTACAAGGTTGCATGCTGCCTAAAGTGTGGTATGTTCCTTCTTAGGCATCTACTAAAGCTTTGACATTGGATTCTTATCTAACTGTACTACCTTCTTATTTCCATGTACAGAATCTGAGTGTATGGAATCATCTTTGATGTCTGAAACTGATGGAAGCACAAGAGTATATGCATGTTGCACTAGAGTTGCATGCAAAGTACTCTCCTTATGTGTAAGTAGAATAGAGGAGTCATTCTCAGAAAACTTAGTGAATTTATACAACCTTGACTTGTGATCCACCTCATCAATTGCAATGATGGAATTGTCATGCATGCCAATCACTGAAACTGAATCTGTTGTAAATTCAATCTTTTTATCTTTATGAATGATCTGATAAAGTGAGAGCACATTCATAGAAAGCTTTAGAACATGTAGAACATTCTCAAAACTAACATTGTGGAGTTCCACTCTCCCTTCTCCTGCTATTGCTACTAGATTATCATCCCCCGTGAGAATAGGGGGTCTTGAGCATGGAATCAAAGAAGAGAAAACTTCCTCTTTCTCTACCATATGATGGGATGCACCAGAATCTATAATCCATGAATCAGATGAGGAATTAATTGAAAAAAGAGCATGATGATTACCTTTCTTAGGAGCATGATCTTATTCCTTATGCTTCTTGACTCCGTCTAGAATGAATTTTCCAAGGTTGTTCTGTTGAAGTGCTTGTGCCATAAGATTGATATGTTTCTTCATGCATGTGGATTCTTCATGATTCAGCTTATTGCAGTAAGTGCATTGTTTTCCCTTCTTCTTCTTCTTGGAATCTGAAGAGTCTTTGGAACCTGAAGAATCATTAAAGGGTTTGGAATATCCCTCCTTCTCGTTCTGTTTGGATGACCATTTTCCATCATGCATGGTGAGTGCATGTGCTTTGGGATATTTCATGAGGCCCATTTGTATGAGTTTTGTCTACTCTTGTGTAAGAGACTCAATGAATTGAGCCAATGTAGGCATTCTCCAATTTGTTCTAAAAAGACATCTGCCAGAATGGAAATTGGAGACATATACAGTGTATTTTGGTCCTAGCTTGGCCAAGATTGTTAAAATAAGTTGTTTCTATTGTGTAGACTTGTCAATACCACATTCACCCAAGCTCAAAACCAAAGATTTAAATTTAGTAAATAAATCTTGTATATTATCAAAACTTTTAGGGTCTAAGGTATTCAACTCTACCTCAAGCATATGACCTCGCATCTCATCATGTTTTCCAAAGAGTCCTTCGAGGGTGGTCCATATCTCATTTGGATTCTTGTATGCAGCAACATTAAACCATAAATCAGTGGATATTAACTCAAGAAGTAGTCATGTGGCCTCATCCTTACGGTTCACCCATCTCATCTTCTCAATCGTTGATGTAGGTTATGTTTTTATCGCCATCATCAAATTATACAGATTTACTTCTGAGTTGAAATTATGCCTTGAGCTTCCAATCAAAATAATTCTACGGTGTGAGGATTACCACCAAGTTTGATTGTATAATAGTTGTCCTATCCATCTGTCCCACTGTTTCTAAGAACCTCTAAAAATTTACTCTCAATCTGCAAGTGAAAAAATAAGAAATAAAGGCAGAAAGGGCACTTTAAGTGAAAATTCATATCAATTTTAGGAGACGATCTTCTGACTTAATTTCTGAGAAAACGATGAGGAATCTCGGAAAACGATTGAAAACCCACTTGCAAAATGGGTCGATTTACTTCTCCATGGAGACGTTTCCTCAAAAACTAAATATTTTGGGAGCAATCATTGTAGAAAGGTACGACCACGGATTCGTATCAGTTTCAAGAGGCTATCTTCCGGCTTAATTTTTGAGAAAATGGTGAGAAATATTGCTAAACGGTTGAAAACCCACTTGTAGAATAGGTCCATTTACTTCCCACGCTAGTCGTTTCCTCAAAACTTAATATTTTGGGAGCAATCACTATAGAAAGGTACAACCATGGATTCGTATCAGTTTCAGGAGGCTATTTTTTGGCTTAATTTCTGAGCAAATGGTGAGGAATCTCGCCAAACAGTTGAAAACCCACTTGTATAATGGGTCGATTTACTTCCCTCATGAGTCGTTTCCTCAAAACGTTAATATTTTTGGAGAAATCACTATTGAAAGGTATGACCATGGATTAGTTCATCGAAACTCTGATTTTCATTATTCTTTGGCTTGTCTAGCTTGCTCCAAGCAGCGTAGCTCTAATACCATGTCAGTGTTTCATGGAAACCTGGACAGGAGACCTAGTTAAAGCATACACAAACAAATTTTATCAAGAAAAGGAAGATAGATACACAATGAAGGATGAGAATCAATGCATATTATGATCTAGTCAATGAGTGAGTGATCTTCACTCGTATAGGTAATGACATCCTATAATTAGGAATGCATGCATAATAGTGATGGTCTAAGATTAGAAAGTCCAAAATAGAACTAGTGTTACTCCCACTGAACTAGTGTTACTCCCGCTGAACTAGTGTTCCGAAAATAGAAATTTCTTCAACACCAATGACAAAGCCACAGGTTCAATATTGAGTATGCATGGAGCCATATGACAACATGTAGAAGCTAAGTTGTGGAAATTAAAAATTCATAGGATTTTGCCAATGTGCTTGTTAAAATCATTCCCATGGAATAGGGGGGGAATTTGAGGGAAATGATCCCATGAGTTAAAATTCCCAAATTCTGACCATTGTTTGGGTTTTTTTGGGCTTACAGTTGGTCAAATTCTAGAGTTGCAGTGTAGCTATGGAGAAATTGTGTGAAAATCCCCAATTCATGAGTGCATTCGAGTAAAATTTGTGCGCATAAATTCCAATAAGTCATGCATAGATGTAATTGGTTATACAAAGGAACAAAATTGGTTGCAACAAGCTTAATTGCATAGTTCCATTGCAGCCTATGTGGAAAAATTGAAATTTATGCAATTTTGAAAAGAAAAGAAAAAAAACAAATTTGGAAAAAATTGGGTATTTTTCCATACATGACATCAACATGACATGGTGGTGACATGGTGACAAAGTGGTGGTGACATGGAAAAGGTGATTTGGAATGCCACGGTGTTAGGTCCATTGTGGTAGGAGTACATTGGCAGTTGGTGGAACAGTGGTGGATGACATGGGTGGTTGTGTGAGACATTGGTATAGCCAATAACATAAACCATTATCACATGGCTAGTAACTGGTTTTGGGTTCTGGCCCTTTACCATGAGACACCACTCAAATCATGCCACATAGCACAAGGAAACCATTGTCACACCACAAAAGGATATTAACACCCATGCATGTTTGGGATGCGACATGGCCTCTCCGTCGTTGATCATTGGAGGGTCATTGGCCATTGGCCAATTATGCTCTAATTTTCTATAAAATGCAAATTACTTATTTTTGAAGATTAGGGTCAAGCTCAGTGGCAAGAGCATAGCTACTGTTGAAACTTATACACAGTTTCAAAAAATAATACATAAAAATTAGTGTGTGGAGGGATTGGTTGGATTCTTGTGATCTTGGAGTGGAGGTGCCAAAATAGGGGGAAATCCACTATTATGGGCCATGATTTGGGGATTTTTGGGATTTTCATAGGAGGAAAAGGGTCCCCAGATGGAAAATATGGAAAATTTTATTAACTCAACATTTTTCATACTCATCAAGCCAAACAAATCTTGTTTAATGAAGTTTTTCTAGAAATGAATAGTTTGGGAGATATCCAATTTGGCTAAAAATTCAAAGTCTGGAAAAATGGTTGAAAAAGAACAATGTTGTCATTTCTAGATTGTTGTAGTTTTTTACTAGTGCATCAAATTTACAATATGAGAGTTTTTATGAATTCCTTGTCATACTTTTTAACTGTGTGTCCCATTAATGTCTCTTTTGTTCCTGACATATTTACTTCTACAAGTGGAAAAAGTTGGTGTTTGGGATTAGTTGCACTAAAACGAAAAGTGTGCAAAAAGAGTAAATTGGTAATGTTTAGATGACAATAACATGTTTCTCATAACTCAAAATGGAGCAAGGATATAGTCATTGGAAAGGTCTTGGATAGACTAATCCATTTATGTACATGTAACTTTGAAAGGAGTAACAAAATTCACAAGAAGTTAGAACAAAAATTTATGATTCACTTAAGGGGAAAAAGTATGCATGCTTTATCTGGAAAGTTCAAATTGTTGGGCCATATGAACTTTGATAATATAGTAAAAATAAGCACTAAACAAGCAGTGAGAGACATGCCAAATATTATTAAACCTTCAAATACTCTTTTCAAGCAATGTCAACATGGAAAATAGACAAGAGAAAGCTTCAAATCAAAGGAGAACTCAACAAGGAAACACTCAACAATGAAGCCATTGGAACTCGTTCATACAAATATTTGTCGACCTACAAGAAAAAAAAGTATACAAGGTGAAAATTACTTCATGTTTCCCATTGATGATTAGTCTAGAATGGCATGGGTTATGTTTCCAAAACAAAAATATCAAGCGTTTGATCATTTCAAAGCATTTTAAACCTTGGTTGAAAATGAAATTGATTTGAAAATAAAATTCTTAAGCTCAGATAGAGGAGGTGAGTTTATCTCAAATAAATTTGAAGAGTTTTGTGAACTTCATGGAATAGAGAGGCATTTTTCAACTACAAGGATTCCACATCAAAATGGAGTGGTGGAAAGGAAGAATCAAATAGTACAAGAGATGGCTAGAACAATGTTAAATGAAGCTAAGTTATCAAACAGGTTTTGGAGAGAAGCAATCAAAACCACAGTCCACATTTTAAATAGAGATAAAATCAGAGTCAACAAAAACAAAATAACTTATGAATTATGGAAGGGTAGACCAGAAACATTTAAATACTTCAAATTTTTCAGAAGCAAGTGCTACATAAAAAAGAGATGATGAGGACTTGGGAAAATTTGACTCCAAAGATGATGAAGGTATATTTCTTGGTTATTCATCAAGAAGAAAGGCTTATCAATGTTACAATAAAAGATTAGGAAAAATCATAGAGAGTGCCAATGTGAAAGTGGATGAAGTAGGGAATTAGAAGGTTAAATCACATGTTCAAATAGATGGTCCAAGATGCAAACAAGAAGAAGAAGGAGAGGGAGAAGAAACATAATGTCAAAATACAAAGACACCATCTATATTTGTCCAAAAGAATCGTTAAGAAAATAAAATTCTTCGTGATAAATATATGGGAGTGCAAACTAGAAGAAGATTGGCAAGTGGACTAGAACATGCAAACTTTATTTGTTATCTAAAATAGATCCTAAGAACTTTACATAAGCTAGCAAAGACAAGCATTGGATTGATGCCATGGAAGAAACGATGACTCAAATTGAGAAGAATGAGACATGGGAAATTGTTCCAAGACCAAAAGATAAAAATGTGATTTTCACCAAGTAGGTTTTTAGGAACAAGTTGAATGAATATGGATAAGTAATCATAAATAAAGCAATATTGGTTTGTAAAGGCTCTGCTCAAGTTGAAGGTATTAATTTCAAAGAAATATTTTCCCTGGTTGCATGACTAGAAGCTATCATAATGTTTTTGGCATTTTGGATGTTTCAATAACTTCAAAGTCTATCAAATGGATGTCAATTCTTCCTTTCTCAATGGAAATTTAGAGAAACAAGTATACATTGAAAATCCAAAAGGATTCTTATTATCAGAAAATAAGGATCATGTATGCAAATTGAAGAAATCACTTTATGGGCTAAAACAAGATCTCGGAGCCTGGTACTTGAGACTTGACAAATATCTACAACAACAATGCTTCAAAAGAGGAATTGTTAACAATAATCTCTACATCAATACAATAAGACAAAATCAGTTGATTATTGTGGTTTATGTAGATGACATCATTTTTAGAGGCAGTATGAAAAAAATGTGCCAAGAATTTGCAATATAAATGAAAAAGGAATTTGAGATGTCTATGCTTGGTGAATTGTCATTCTTTCTTGGTTTAAATATTTCTCAATTCTTCAACGAAATATTCATTTCACAAACCAAGTATATCGAGGAAATGTTGAAGAATTTCATAATGGAAGATTGTGCACTAGTCAACAAACCCATGCTAACAAGTTGTAAATTGAGAAAAGATGATGAATCTCCGGAAGAAAATAAAACATTGTACAGGTTAATGATTGGTATCCTACTATATATGACAGCATCAAGGTTGGAAATTATGCAAGAAATAGGATTGGGTGTATAGTTTCAAGCTACACCAAAATAAATTCATGTGCAAGCAATGAAAATAATATTCAAATATATAAAGGGCACCTTGGACATCGGCTTGTGGTACTCAAGAGGTGAATATTTTACTCTAACATAAAATATGGATGTGTATTGGGTAGGTAGTGTTGATGATAGGAAAAGTACAAGTGGAGGAGAATAATTTCTGGGAAACAATCTAGTGTCTCAGTTGAGCAAGAAACAACCTTCAATTTCTCTATCGACATCATAGGTCGAGTATATAGCAGCAGCATCACGTTGCACACAAGTTCTTTGGATGAAGAAAAAATTGAGAGATATTAAGGTAGAATATGATCATCCAATATCAATAATTTGTGACAGCACAAGTGCAATAAATATTTCAAATAAGCATGTTATGCACTCAAAAAAAAAAAATCAAGTATCACTTCTTAAGAGAACAAGTAGTAGATCAGAATGTCAAGTTGGATTATATTGTCATCAAAGAAAAAATTGTGTATATTTTCACAAAACCTCTTCCCAAGGAGAAATTTGAATATCTCAGACAGAAATTGGGAGTAATATCCATCTCATCACTAAGTTCTTAAAGAGAAGCACAAGCTCAGGAGTATCATCTCTTTGTCATTGACATCAAAGGGGGAGATTTTCAGATAGGACAGGGGGGGGATTCTTTCTATGCCTACATGTTTCATTGCAAGATTGTCATCAATGAAAAGGGGGGGGATTGTTGGAATTATTGGCATTGATGTCAAAGGATTAATGTTTTCATTAATGTCATATTATGGCTTTACAAATAAACACAACATTTCCAAGATTTATTTATATATAGGTTTACAAGTATATTAAAAAAATGGGTGCACGTGAAAAAGTAAAAAGTAAAATGGTGGTTTTAAACCGATGGGTTTGGAATCCCATGGTATTTTCCCATGTGTTTTCCCATGGTATTTGGAAAAGTTGAATAAAAAAATGGAATTAATTATTTAATTAATGGGTGTTGTATATTTTTGAACTAACATGTCCCTTCATGAAGGGTTATGATAAAGTATAAAAAGAGAAAGTGTTGAGAGAAAGTGAGTGGGTGAAAAATGTAATAATATTTGAAGAAGTGGATGAGCAAAGATTGAATACCATTCCAAAGGGAAGAGTTGTGAAATCAGTTTCAGGTCAGTTTGGAATTTTCATGATAACTTATTTTCTAGGAAATTTGTGAAATTTAAGGAGACGGAGGTGAGATATCTAGGTATATGTGGCCAAAGTTTTAGATGTTGGTTCACTATACTTTTTGAGATATGCCCTATGGAAGTTAGGGTTTATGAATGATCTTGAAATCAATTTCAAATAGGTCAGTTTGGAATTTTCACAATAACATGTGTGTTAGGATGTTTCAAAACATGAAATTTTAAGGAGATAGAGGTGACATCTTTGGGTATATATGGTCAAAATTTCAAATGTTGGTTCTCTACACTTCATGAGATATGACTTGTGTCAATTAGGGTTTCTTAATGGTCCTGAAATCAATTTCAAACATGTCAGTTTGGAATATCTTCTATAACTTCTTTTCTGGGACTTTCATAACATGACATTTTCATGGATATGAGGAGACATATAGAATTACTTTACGTAAAAAAATTAGACTTTGGTTCTCTATACTTTCTGAGATATACCCTCTGGAATTTAGGGTTTCTGAATGGTCTTGAAATCAGTTTCAAACATATCATCTTGGCATTTTCTCTATAACTTCTTTTCCGGGACTTTTCAAACTATGAAATTTTCAAGGATCGAAGGAGATGTACTAAAGTACCTCAAGTAAAAATTTCAAAATAATAATTTCAAAATTGGATATGATGCATATTGTACAAGTTCGTTCTTCGGAAGAGGCCAAAAACAATAATTTTTGGGAAAGTTACCATAAATTTCATTTGGAAATTCAAATTTTGATCAAACCTAGTGAAGGAAGAAGTGGAAAGTGGACTCAATGAAGGAAATTTGAATGTTATCATGTTTTGAATAATTTATAACTTGAAGTTTGGTACCACTCAAACAAAGATATTGGTGTCTCTTGCTAATTTGGTGCTAGTGGTGGGGATTGGTGTTTCTAGTAGATTGGATTCTACAAAGATATATAAGAGTAGGTTGGTTCCTACCATGGTTTGTACCAATGGTTATTGGTGTCTCCAACATGTCTCAAATAGGTTGGTGTCTTATAAATAATTTTAATAGCAGGTTGGGCCTACGGATAATAATAAAGAGATTTTTTGTATTTTTCTCTCGAAAGGGTTTCCACATAAATATTTTGTTCCATGTTCTGCAATTATTAGATCTCAGATGTGATTGTTTTATTATGGTTGATAAAAAATTTAACGAGTAAACAAATTTTCTTATATTTATTCAACCCCCCCCCCTCAGTATAAGTGTGTTCTTGACAATACCCATGGCCATATATACACAATGCATCCTTGCATTGACTCCAGAATACCATGTATATATGTTATGTATTACACCATGGTGAGTTGGAGGGTCTATTCAATTCCTCAACACATCATCCAAACTCTTCCCAATTTACTTGTTCAACCATTTGGATACCTTCCTCTTCAACCCATACACAACACTAGGAATATAATCATCTATTTCTCTCGGTGTCGAAAAAGAGGTTGTAGTCCAAACATTGATTATAATTAGGAAGATCATCGAGCACTTGTATAACATTATATCCCTTTCATATCCAACCACAAAATGGCCTCACACATGGCTAGATATATTGGAATTCATTATTATAGCAGGAGTATGTCTCCTGACTTAACTTGGTTATGATATCATAACCAACATAACATAATATGAAATTAAATATCATATAATTTCATTCAATCATTAACCAACATTTGTACACTCAAGGTCTTCTACCTTTACACATGAATTCAGATACTTAATCTTAACTAATGGAATTCTTACCTCAACTCCCTTCAGCATTTATGCATTATAAGCAACCAAATGCATACCTGCATGGTTGTTATCAATTACTTGATGCTACCTGATCAGTTGGTATTTGTAGAATCTCATAGGCTCCCTTTACCAACCCCTTGATCAGCATACTTACTATCCACATTTGTCTTATTACATATGGATTCCATAGATAGCATCAACATCTTCATCAACCATGCTATATTATTTTTCCTAGACACATAATCCATCATTAGCAACATTCCGATTGCATAGCATAATTATTTCATACATAACAACAGACCACTCTGAGTTCACCGACATTCCATATGCATGTCAATATGCACCAAGAATTCAATCTCAACATGCCTACTAGTGCACATGCATTCTATATTTCTAATATGGATTCTACATCACTTCTAGTATGCTATCCAATACATAATTTTTTTGTCTTTGTTTATTTATTTTATGTGTTGTAGATGGTTGTCCTTGAATTCATGTAGATCCTTGGTACCCTGTGTCCTCTCGTTCTTCCCAATTGTTCACTATTATTCTCTGACCTGACCATTTTCTATCCAAGTCCCACTTGGTCATTTTGCATTTCCATCCAGTATATCCTATTGGAAACTACTTTCACTTAGGCAATCATGCCCCAACCTTACCATGTTGGAACCTTCCTGCACATTGGAATGATTTACTTTATAGCATTCCATAATCTAACGCTATATTATTTTCCAACTAGATTAACCATTAACATTATGACATCCATTGTCATTATTTCTAGTTTTCCATTGACTTTCTCAATTTTAAAACACTTTTCTTCACTTCACTAATTGATTCCCTATGAACCTCTACTTATCCACTCAAATACTAAATTTCTCCTAATGGAATGATACATCTCTCCATTGGAAAATTTTAAGTGAATAACTTCTATTATTATATCTCTTGAATTCTTTGTATCTACAACCTACTTCCATTGTGCTCTCTTACCTTCCTATGCTTATTGTTGACATCCTCCACCTGTTGGATTCCTATTTTATGTGAGAATATTTGTTTATTATCCTTTGCAAGACATTCAGACTCTGTAGTAGTTGAATACTAATTTTTCACTTCTCTTTTTGATCCCTTTATCAACCTCATTGATTGGCATTTTCAACATACTGAAATTTTTCATTTATGTCATCTTTTCCAACTACATTGGCACCCACATTGTGGTACCTTTTTCTATCATCACAATTTATTCCTAAATTTTATCCAACTCATGAATCCACTTCAATTTATGGAATTATTCTCTTTTATTATGAATTATAATTTTAATTTATAACTATTATCCCATATGCATTATGTTCCTCTTTATCATTATACTAGCTTCTTGGATCCTCGATCCTTCTAGAACAGATCTACACATAATATGTTGTTTTACGTTTCCATTGACACCCTTTATAGTGAGTGGATATTCACTATTCCATCCACTAAATTGTTTACTCTCACATTATGCTTCCACTGATCACTTTGATAGCAAAAGTGGATGTACTGCTCTAATTCCCTTTAACATGAATTGTTAGCTTCCTTGCCCCAAGAATTTGTATTTTCTTTTAACTATTATTCTATCCATCCCTATGTGTTTCTCCAAACCTTTGTATAGGAACAATCATGAGTATAAACACTCTTTATGACCCAATAATAAACTTTGGCATGTATCTCTAACATCTGGAAATGTTTTTTCCAAAATTAACATTGTTTTTGAAAACTTTAATTTTAAGTAGTTACATGGTTCATGGAATCCAATTTCCACTTTTTCTTGCAACTTTATAAACAACCATATGATTTCTTAGACAACTCAATCCCTCTATCATATCTTCCTCTAGATTACCTTTCCAATGTCTATAGTCATGCCTTGATATTATTTTTGAGCTAAAATTTATGGCTTCCTAAAATCGGCAGTTTCACCCATTTTTTCGCACTTGTTTCATTGGTTCAAATAATCTCAGAGGCCAACTTCTATCACATGTAGAAGAAAATGTGTTAGGAATAAAAAAAACTTCATATCAGGAGAAGATAGGATGTATGATTGTAAACATATATCAACTCTCATATTTGTATTCAGATGCTCCAATCAGATTTTTTGTAAATATGGAATGGATGACTTTGCACTTTTACATTTTCTCCAGACTTGGAATTTTTAGCCAAAATTGGTTATCTCCCAAACAGAGAAAAACTGGAAAAAACTCCCACAAGACAAATTTGTCTAGATTGATGAGTAGATAAAATGTAGACTAAATAAAATTTTCTATATTGGTGATCTAGGGTCCCTTTTTCTCCTTCGAAGTTTTCAAAAGTTCTCAAAATGCACCTAGGAATAGTGGATTTTTCCCTGTTTGAGCATCCCAACACCAACTCCTTCTAAATTTCACCTGAATCCAAAATGGGTATCTCCATGCTTGTTTTTGGAGCTATCTATCAAAATTTCACCTTTATCTACACCCTAGTTACTAAGCACGACCCGGATCTTTGAAAACCATTAATTTGTGTCTTTTGGAAATTTTAAATAGAATTATCCAGTGGCACTCAATGGTATTCTTTTATCCCTAATCATTGCAGACACACCCCTAAAATTTCATCTGATTATGAGTTTAAATGCTCTTGTTATGGACAAAACAAGTTTTTAGCTCCAGACTTTTTTTGTGTGAATTGTCCATTTTTGTTGACGTGGAAACCTAGATGGCATGGCATGGGACATGGTTGATGATTTACATTTTTCATGTCCTTATTCATCCATGTCATCATCATCCATTGGTGATCAACTCATTCTTTGCATTTCACCTTTGTAGAATTTTGTCAAACTCTGATCATCAGTAATCGGCAATTCACTTCCATCGGTGAGTTATGAAAGGCACTTCTTCATGGGATTCCATTGAACTCTGAAACCAAAAAAAAAATGAATTTGAGCCATCAATCTCAAAATAAACTGTAATATTGGTCGTCGATACACTAAACTTTTCCAATCCCATAGATGAATCTAAATTGTTGATCGCCAAATCAAATGTGATTTGGATCATCCATTCCCCGACATCACCAAACCTCGTTGAACTCTCGGCGATCGGTGATTTTCTTTAACAAAATGACTTACAAGACTTCACTGAATCTATCGAACCCTGATCATTGGCAGTCAATTATCAATGTTTCTCTCATCTGATGTGGCATAACACGTGGATGTTGGCATGGAAACTTGGATTATGTGGCATGACACGTGGATGTTGACCTGGAAACTTTGCTAGCCTAGCATGACACATGGATGAAAGTTGCATGGCCTTCCCTAACTTAGCCATGTCACCCTCTTTTTTTCCCTTCATCGGCGATGATTTTTAGAAAGGTTACTTTATAATATTTCACTGATCTCTGATTGCTCCATCAAGGATTAACAATTTCCTTCCATCGGTGATTTTTAGAAAGGTTACTTTATAAGAATTCATCGATATATGATCAATCCATCTACGATTGGGAATTTTCTTCGACAAACCATGTTTGTCCAAAAATTTATCCTAACCATGAAACTTAGAATTTTTTTATCAAATTTAGAATGAATCTAGGTTGTTAATTTCCAATATTAAAGTGATCTCATCCGTTGATTTATCGAACTTCTACAAACCTGCAAATGATTCTCAATTATTGATTCTTATTTTCCAAATGATATAGGTCGTTGATTCTCCAATATTTTTCATCACCATTAAACAGAAAATTCAACCTCCCAAACCGAATTTAACTATACATATTGCAGATCAATGTCATTGATCATCTCTTCAACCATTATGACTACAAATTTGACCTAAATTTACTCAAATTTTGGGGGATTTCACTATGGTTTCACAAGTTTCCCAAATTCGTCATAGATCAAACTCTACAATCAAAGAATTTTCCAAATTTTTACTGGTCTTTGGCCCATATGGATATGGTGTTGAACCAAAAGATCTGATACCATATTGTAACATATCCACCAACAGCAAACCCAAAATTCACTCTATGCACAAAATAATTAACAGAAAACAACATGTTGATTTACTCATGCATCTATCAACAATTATAAAAAACAGGAATGCATGCATACCCAACAAACATACACATCATTTAAATTAACATTTACACAGTAGAATTAACATTATAAAACATAATTGAAACTTATCTTTCAATTGTGGAACCGATTAGATGCATACGAAGAACGTTCCTCTTAGCCATAGGCACTTTTGTTTCATTTCTCACAATAGTAGACCACCCTAGAGTTGAGGCTATGATTCCATAAGGAGTTATGTCCCTCTTGGTTGTCCACTCCCCACATTTAGTATCCCATAACCCAAGTTATACTCCAACATCAATTCCAATCCACCAGCTCTCTTTCCCCTTAACCTACACAACCCAAGAAATGGGATCCCCCTTCTCTACCATGCAATACCTTGGGCCTTCCCCCTTCCCTACAATTTTCTAGTGCACTCAATTGGCCAAGAAATATCTTATTTCGAGACTATGGGAATTATCATCTACTCCAGGAGTGCTCACAACATCGTTCCCAATGCTCTTAAGTGATTTCCTCAACAGGAAATGCACTTACATGCATACAGATTGTTTTTACAATCACACAAGCCACAATTACATCATAAACATAGCTCAATAATGGTTTTCTTCAAGAACAACATGGTTGGTGCTCTTCCCATCACTCATCTCCTCTCTTGTTGGCCAAAACCAACATGTAAAAACTTGTCCTATTTTTCCATTTGAATTTCATTTTCTCTCATGCATGTTGACTCTCACTCTCACCCAAAATTATTGCTTAAATCTCACACTTCTTTGATTATTGTTGGTACTCATCACATGCAGTCAATAACTCTATGAGGTGATCTCACATACCAACAATCTTACATGAATTCAATGTGTGAGTGTCTAATAAGTCAAAAGGAGGATTATATGGTAATGACACGTTAACTTAGGTAAATGACATGGGTTTTCCCCTTGGACTCCCCTTTACACCCCTCTCTTGTGGAATCATATACCCCATCATTATCATCCCTCTCGTATTGTAGCCAACGATTATTATTTTATTAATAATTTCAAGTACATAATGCATAGTTCATCCCTCAACCATATTAATTAATATGGGATATTCACCCCAAACATATCGGCTCACTAGTCTAAATCACATTTATAAAATTACATTATAATTTGTGGGTATTGAAACTAGGGATGTTACAATTTATGTTTATTTTCTATTATGAAAACCATTGTATCTGGATGTTGGGTGTGATTATGCTTGATTTTGTTCTTGACCAATTAGTTGTCGTGAATCTTTATGTATCCATGTTGGTTATTTATACCATGCTTTAATTATCATATATGTACATGCATTTTATGTAATTCTAGACCTTCATTAGAGGCTTACTTTGTTTGATTTATAAATATATGTCCTCTTGGGGCTTGAATTAGAGAACCATGCATTATGGATACACATCCTACAGTTGGGATTGTTGGATGGGGATAGTGTGGTATTAGATCTTAGCTTCAATTCTAGGCCAAATCTGGGTAGTTTTTGAGAAATTCGTAACATTATTTTTGTCCATTGTGGTTGGATTTATAATGTATACATTGATGGAAGGTTGTAGAATGTATTTAGGTGAAATAGGCATGTACAGTTTTATTCATGTGCGAATAAATCTACCCAAAATCCTTAATTTGTAAAAAGTCACAATCAAAGACAAGGGTAAAATTTGGGAAGCCATGGTAGGGAATCCATGCCTTCACATTATAGTGATCAATTATTATTAATATGGTCTAAATCCAAGTGTCAATCCACATGAATCAAGAAGAAGAAAAAAAATCCAAACAAAATCCATGGTGGATGATGTTCAACAAAATAGAGTATTTCCTCACAGAATGAACACCTTAAGCAAATTCTCACACAACTAGATCAAACATAGATACACTAGTGTATTATATGGTTAAAACCCTCTAAGAGGGAAATATTCCAAAACCCTGGCCAACGTAGACACTTGAGAAAATATATTAATGAAAAGAAAAATATTTTACAAGATAATTTCTCACAATCAATCTTCAACAAATAACCCCCCATGCTCTCTAAATAGAGATCATCAACCAATTGGGTGTTAAGCCACTACTAAATATAGTCATTAGTATAGAAGATAATATGAGTCATCATATCACTTTATATCTATAACATATCATGACCATCGAATTACATAATTACAAATGCATACTAATGCATACTAAAGAAACACATGTTTACCTAAAGACACAATAGACCAAGTTGATCTTAACTATCTCCTAAGTGTCTAAATATCCTAACATCCCCCCTTAATAAAAACTTGGGATGGGATTGAAGGATTTACAAAGGTGACACAATAGGAGAAGGAAGGAGGCATTAGAGAATATCCCCCTTTAATGACAACTTTCTAAACTCCTAACATAAATCGAAGTTTCAAAAACTTTACTTATGTAAAAGAATTTGTGAAAATGTATGCAACCAAATCATGTGTAGGGAAAAACAACACTTCAACAACTTGATCATGAATGAGATTTATGATGAAGTGCATTTTTAGCTCAATGTGTTTGTTGTGTTGATGTTGAACTAGATATTTGGAGATCTTGATGGCATGACTCTAATTGGCACACGAGAGGGTGCTCGAATGTTGTTGTTGGAATCCAAACTATGAAAGGATCTTTCGAAGTCATTTCTTAGTATTATACTTCTACTAAAGAAAGAGAAAGATATTGTTGTTTCTTAAAATCCCAATTGATATTTTCGGAACCAATATTAAAAACATAACATGTAGTATACTTTTGATCATCAAGGTTTCCCATCCCAATTAGAATCAATGAAACCAACCAAAAAAGGAGTCCCTCTTGAAATATAAATTATAATGTATCCCAAATTGAAATGTACCTTCGATATATTGAAGTATCTTTTTTTCTTCTTTCAAATGGCTCTCATGGGGTGTTTGCATATACTAGGAAACAAGACCAATAGAAAAGGAAATATCATGATGGGTATGATTCAAATACAAAATGCTACCAACTAACTAACGGTACAAAGTGGCTTCTACTTCCAAACAACCACACACGGCCTCCTAAGGATATCCTTAGCCCATGATTTGGGATATTGGTGCCATTTGGTGGTTTTGAGTAGTAGGTATGTGTCTCAAATCCTTATAAATGATCTAGGGAAGAAGGTCATGCCTTAATCCCTAAAGGAAACTTTGAGGCATCCAAATCCATGAACAATACCTCGAGCAATACACATGACCTCTCGAAGGTATCCTTTGCCTATAATAAAGTGTATTAGTTCCTTTACAAGGTTTTGAGAATTAGGTATGGGTCTCAATGCCTTGATTTAGTTGAGATAAGAAACCAAAGACTTACACCGTAAAGAAAGAATCCAGGCATCCAAGGCCAAACATGATGTCTCAAACCACTGCACCCAACTTCTCAAGGTTTTCGGAAACTTATATGGCTCAAGAGTCATGAATTACACCTTAGAGAACCATAGATAACCTCTCGATGGGATCTTAGGCCTTCAAGTGAGGATATGGTCATCATTAGGAGATATTGAGCACTATGTATGTGTCTTCGGTCCTTGGACATGATCAAGGGAGAAAACCTAGGCCTTAGGTTCTAAAGAAATATTTTATGCATCTAGGGCAAAGAAAAACATGTTGAACCACCACAAAGAACCTTTCCAAGGTATCCTTAGTCTTCGAATGGGTATAGTTAGTGTTATGAAGATTTAAACATTAAGTATGGGTATCTAGACCCTAGATATTTAATTTGATTTTAAAAAATAATAATGATTTATTATTATTATTATTATTATTATTTAATTGAAATGGATAATAATAATATTAAAGGCGGGTTGTGGCTACACTGTACATCATTTTAATACAATTGATAGTAAAAATTTAGCCTTGAAGTTTCAAAAAAAATAAAAATATGCAAAGGGGCTATCAAAAACCCACCTTTCTTTAACAATTTTCGTCAATAATCTATCTATCATAGTGTTAAAAATTATAAGAAACTATCCTAACATGCATTTTGTTGTACAAAACATAAAAACCTAGAAATATTGTTTGAATTTTTATCTATAGTGGGCATTCTACATATTTTCTTCGACTTCCATGAGCTCCTAAGCTTGATTAATAGTATCATGCTCCATTGTTTCTTCTCTGAGGGATCCCACTAAGGTTTTGGGGGTTATTTTTGAGTTGGTGTAACATCCCAAGTTCCAATCCTCGTAAATTGTAATGTAATAGTGGAAATGCAATTTAGGCTAGTGAGTTGGTATGTTTCAGGCCGGAGAGCCTATATTTATCAATATGGTTGAGCGTCGAGCTATGTAAATTGTACAATGAAATTGTTAATAATACGACATCAATGGTTGTGGTACAAGAAGGATGGTAATATTGGGGGGGTATGATTCCACAAGAGAGGAGGCTTAATGGGTGTTTTGAGGGGTTTTCATATGACTTGAGTCTTAATCCATCTTCATTAACTATTGTGTCATTTAGTCATTTATCCATTTGACTTATTAAGCACTCAATCATTGAATTCATGTAAGAGGTTGAGTGAGGAAATCATCCCACTCAAATATGATAGTATGGGTTGAGTGTAATCATCCTTAGGGGTAAAGTAAGAGTCATGCAAGCATGGGAAAAGAGGAAATTTGAGTAGGAAGAAAGAAATTGTTTTACAATGTTGACTTTTGTACAACAAGGGAGAGATGAATGTTGGAGAAGGAGCACCATCCATGTTTTGCATGATATCAACCATTAGAAGGATGAGCTTTATGATGGAAATGAAGATTGTGTATGTGTAAGTGAATTTCCTATTGAGGAAACAGGTCAAGAGCCTTGAGAAGGATGATGTGAAAACTCCAAGTAACAGTTAATAATTCATGGAGTCCCCAACTAAGAAATTTCATGGCCAAACATGTTCACTGTAACCTTGGAGATAAGTGGGATAACCTTAGGGACTATGTGGCATAGAAGGGGATCTCATTCCTTGGGTTGTGTAGGCTAAGGGGAAAGAGATCTGGTGGATTGGAATTGTTGTTGGAGTTAAAATTTTGGTATTGGGTTGTGTGAGGAAAATGGCCAACCATGAGATCCATACCTCCTTGTGCATTCATATCCCCAGTGTGAGGGTGGCCTTTTATTGAGAGAAATGGAGCAACAAAACCTATGTTGGGAGGAACATCCTTCGTACACATCCAATTGGTGACATTTCATTATAAAGATAAGTGATTTGATCATTGTGTTGTTTATTGTATGAATGTTATGTTGAATGTTGTGTCTAAATTTGTGTTATGTTCTCTTTAATTGTTGTTGTGAATTTTTAAATCAATTGCATCCATGTCTTAAGAATTATTTATGGTAGCATGAGTTGTTGGGTTGTTATATTCTTTGCAGTGAAAGTCTATTCGAGGTGGATCAACTGGCAGTGAAATTCGAAGGTCAAGGTGGAACGACCAGTAAAAGTTGAAGTCGAAGTAATCGAAAACAATTCAAAGAGGTCAACCAACAAGAGGTTGATAGGTGGTCTTGTGGAAACTGACTGAAGACCGAATGAAGGTTGATTGGTAGTCAACTGGTAATCTGACTTGATAGTCAACTGTAATATAATCCTAAGATTCATGGGATTTGTAGCCAATGATCTATGTGGATCTGTAACCATTTTTGGGCACCTTTATTTAGATTTTTTCCTAATGTAAATCCTATAAATAAGGTGTCTTGTAATGTTATAAAAGCTAATATTTAGAAGAAAAAAAAATTAGAGGTTTTTGTTCATGTAGATGTAAATCGAATTGGCTACAAGGTCATTCTTGTGTAAATCAAGAAGCTTTGATGTTGATTGTGTCTTAGGTGTAGACCAATTTTAGGAATGTAACCTTTTATTGTAAATAATGAAACATCAAGGGAGAAAAATGCTCCAGTAATGTTGGTTTTCCTATTTGGGTTTTAGGGTAAAATATCTTTGTACTGTATGTTGTCTTTGTCATTTGATTTCTAGCTTAAATATTTATTCCTCTCTTCTATTAGTTTTAGTGTGGAAGTGTTCTATTTCCTAACATGTGGTACCAGAGTTTGGTTTAACAACCTTATATCTTAGCTAAACCCTAGGTCCATTAAGATTTGTAAGTCAGGGATCTTTAAAGTTGTGCTTGAAGAATGGCAAGTAGTCAGGGAATAGAGATCAAAAAATTCAATGGCCATAATTTTGAGCTTTGGAAGCTTAAAATTGAAGATATCCTTGTAGATCGAGAAAAATGGGAAGTTGTTTGTCCAGGTACCATTATTCTAGGTATGTCGAGAGAAGAATGGGAAAAAAGCAAGAGAAGGGTAAGGAGTATGATTCAACTTTGTCTTGTAGATTCAGTGTTGTTGAATGTCTCGAATGAATATTTGGCCAAGAAAATATGGAACAAGTTGGGAAGCTTATACCAGTCAAAATCCCTGGTAAATAAGTTGTTCCTTGGGAAAAAAATGTATCTTCTGAGGATGAGTGAGGTCAATTGGGTAACTGTGCACTTAAATGCATTTAAAACCATAATAATCCAGGTATCTTCTGTGGATATTAAAATCACTGTGGAGGAGAAATGTATTAGCCTATTATGTTATTTTTCAGACTCCTGGGATAGATTAGTCATGGATATAGGGATTAATTCAGCCACATTAGCGCTAGAAGGCGTGGTTTCATATCTACTTTCAGAAGAAATGAGAAGGAAGAATATGGAAGGATCAACCAAATATGCATTAATGGTGAGAGGTAGACTGGTGGACAAAGATAAAGGTAAATTATCTGGTAGGAATTATAAGTTGAAGGGTAGATATAAATCCCATGTTTAGTCAACGAGAATATGTTGGAAATGTGGTAAAGTTGGGCATTATAAAAGGGACTAAAATTAGAAGGAAATAGAAGTCAGTATAGGATCTGATGAGAAGCAGTTGACTGAGAGAAAGATGACTCCATATAAGGGAGGCGATGTGTACCTGGAGTCGACTAGTACATAGTCAAATAAAAATGTTTAGTTGATCGACTCATAAGCATCCTATCATATGACACCACATAGAGAATGTTTCTACAAATATGAATGATATGAATGCGGAGATGTGTTCTTGGGGATGACTCTACAACCAAAATTATCAGACGGGGAAGTGTCTGACTGATACTACAAGATGGGAGGAGTATAACTCATTTAGGTGAGCTACATACTCTAGGTTTTGAAAGAAATATGATATATGTCAGTAAGATGAGTGATGAAGGAGTCCACACTCTATTTCATAAGGATACGTGCAAGATGGTCAAAGGTGTGATGCTCTTAATGGAAGGAGTTTAGATTGGAACCCTATACAAGTTTTTAGGGAATGCTGACTTGAATGGATGAAAAATCATCGATGTTCCTGAAGTCGACTCAACCTCAAATTGACTCATCTCAACTTGGGTTGAGTCAATTCAAATCGAACCAACAAGTCATCATCAAGTCCACTCGATAATGCTATGGAACGAGTGGATGGGACACATTGGATAAAAAGGACTTTGAACTAAGAGAAATAAAGGTATGGTTGAATATTTCCCTGAATGTAATTTAGAATTCAACTTTTGTGAACATAGTATATATGGAAAACAAATTCAAGTGAGGTTCCCATATGGAGAGACAAGAGAAAAGGGGATTCTATAATTGGTTCATACTGATGTGGTTGGCCATGTTTCGGTGCCTTCACTTAGTGGATCCATGTATTATGTCTCCTTCATAGATTATTTTTCTAGGAATACATGGATATTTCCTGAGGAATAAATTATAGGTTTCTAAGAAATTCAAAGAGTTTAAGTCTCTAAATTAAGGTGATGAGAATCAACAACAGTGGTGAATTCTATAGAAAGTATTTTGAGCAGTTCTGCAAGTAGTGTGGCATAAAGGAAAATAGTGAACAATCGAGATGTGGTCTTCACAGAAGTTGGAAGGAATTATAAGTCTAAAGTGATGGCTCAAATGGATAATAATCCAAATAAGGTGAGGTTTGAAGTAAGGAATGAAGAATATGATGATTCAAATGAGTCGATTGAATTAGATGAAGAGGTGGAACAACTGACCCCGATTATAAGGAGGTATGAAAAAGTAAGAAAACCACTTCAAAGGTATATTCTACCTGAATTGTGGTACACATTTGTGTTAACTGCCACTGATGAGGATCCCAAGTCGATCAAGGAGGCAATTGACACGGGGGAGGAGGGACTCTAGAAGGATGCCATGGTCGAAGATATGGAATCCTTGCACAAGAATGAGACATGGGATTTAGTCAAATTACCTAATGGAATAAATCTCATTGGTAGTGAGTGGGTATTCAAGAAGAAGATGAACACAACAGATCAAGTCAAGAAATTCAAAGCTCGACTGGTAGTGAAAGGATATTCTCAAGTCAAAGGAGTCAACTTCGATGATATTATTTTCCCTGTTGCAAAATTAACTTTCATTAGAGTACTAATGTTTGTGGTTGTAGCAATTGATCTGGAAATAGAAAAAATGGATGTGAAGACAACATTCCTACATGGGGACCTAGAAGAAGAAATCTACATGAAAAATCCTAAAGAATTTGTAGTAAAGGGAAAGAAATATTTGGTATGCAAGTTGAAAATATATCTTTATGGTCTAAATAAATCACCAAGGATATGTTATCAAAATTTCAACACATACATCCTTAGTTTGGTATTTATGAGAATCAAAGTTGATCATTGCATATATTCCAAAGAACAAGGTGGGTGTTTTATATATGTATCTGTATATGTCGACAATGTGTGGTTGATCGAAAACATCATGGACGCAATAAAGGAGGTGAATAAACAGTTATCCTAAAAGTTTGAAATGAAGGATAGTGATGCAATGAACTTCATTCTGGGACTGGAGATCAAGAGATATTAAGTTGTTAGGAATCTTTGGTTGAACCAGAAAAAATATATTGAAACAACTTTGAAACATTTCAACTTGTAAGATTGCAAACCTATAAATGTGCCAATTCATGTGGGAGAAAGGCTAACTATTGAACATTGTCCAAAGACACAGGAAGAAATAGAGGATATGGCACATGTTTCCTATGGAAGTGTTGTTGGTAGTATAATGTATGTGATGATCTGCTCTCAACCAGACATTTCCCATGCAAAGAGAGTATTGAGTAGATACATGTTGACACCTGGAAAGGAGCACTAGACAATTGTCAAGAGATTATTTAGGTATTTTTGTAGCATAAAAGATTATGCTATATGCTCCCAAGGGAAGCTTGGAAATGACAGAGAAATATATGTACATGGATTTTTCGATGTCAACTGGGCTGGAGATATGGATCGATGAATTTCAACCAGTGGATATGTGTTCAATATGTTTGATGAAGAAATCAATTGGATGAGTAAGAAACAGGCAATCATAACCTTGTCAACAATAGAATTTGAATACATGAAAGCCATTCATGGAAGCAAAGAAGGAGTATGGTTGCAACATCTTTTTTTAGGAATTAGGTTTGAGTAGAGAGCTATGAAGATAATTTGCAACAGTCAAAGAAAAATGTTTCTAGCAAAAAACCCAGCTTATCACCCCAAGAATAAGCATATTGATGTACAATACCACTTTGTGACAGATATGGTGGAAAGCAAGAAGGTGTTGTTGGAGAAAGTAGACACGTTGGAAAACATAGAAAAATATTTGACCAAGTCTGTGAGTGTTGTGAAGTTCTCTTGGTGCAGAGAGGCAATGGGCATTTCTACCTTGGGTCTATGAACAAAATTTCAAGAAGCTCTCGGTTTCGGCAAAGAAGACAACAAGCGGGAGAATGTTGGGTTGTTATATTCCTTGTAGTGAAAGTCTAATCAAGGTGGATCGACTGACAGTGAAATTCGCAGTTTGAGGTGGATCAACCAGAAAAATTCAAATTCAAATTAATCGACAACAAGTCGAAGAGGTCAACCGATAAGATGTCGACAGGAAGTCTCGTGGCAAGCGACTGCAGATCGAATGAAGGTCGACTGGTAATCTGACTTGGTAGTTGAATATAACAGAATCCTTAGATTCGTTGAATTTGTAGCCAATGATCTACATGGATATATAACTATTTTTGGGTGCCTTTCTTTAGGATTTTTCCTATTATAAAGCCTATAAATAAGGTGTGTTGTAATGTTGTAAAAGCTAATCTTTAGTAAAAAAAAATTAGAGGTTGTTGGTCATGTAGATGTAAGTCGAATTGGCTACAGGGTTGTTCTTGTGTAAATCAATAAGGTATGACGTCGATTGTATATTAGGTGTAGACCAAGGTTAGGCATGTAAACTTTTATTCTAAAAAATAAAACAACAAGGGATCAAGACACTCCAGGAATGTTGGTTTTCCTATTTGGGTTTCCAGGGTAAAATATATGTTTATTGTGCGTTTTCTTTGTCATTTGATTTCTAGATTAAATATTTGTTCCTCTCTTCTAGGTTTAGTGTGGATTTGTTCTATTTCATAACATGATATTTTATTTCATGATATGTGTGTTTCCACTAATTATAGATTGGTATCAAAGATAAAAATGGTAGTAACGAGACTCATCTTGTAGTCTAGGGTATGTTACAATTTGGTATCAGAGAAAATTTTGTTTTTGTTGGTATTGGGTACATTACAATTTGGTATTAGAGATTCTAATTCAACATATCACTTGTATGGGCCAAATACTAGCATGGATTTAACAAATTTGTTGTTGTGGAGCATTACTCTATGTTGAAATTGGGGAAAATGGTGAAATTTAGAGTGACATTCCCAAATTATGGGAAAAATATGCATGTAATTTGACAACGAGATGCCAAATTGATAGTCACAGGGTCAAGTCCGGCCATGGTAAGGTAAGTCCAGAGATTCTATGGTGTCCAAAAAAGAAAAGAACATTTTCAACCGAAAAAAAAAATGGAAAATTATTAATTTTTGAGAATTTTTAGGATTTTTGAAAAACAGTGTATAGATGATGATGTGGATCGTACCTGTGACATGGATTGATAGGGTCCATGGTGGAAATGTCATGGTAGCATAAGGTAGGGGTCATGGCATATATTTTGATCATTCAACAAACAAAATTGCATATGATTTAGAGATTGACAACCCAAATTCATCCTAAAGTTGGAAAATAGACTAAGTCCAAAGTGTGGCAAAGTGTGGAATGTGGATGTGGGAGAATATGTAGGTGTGGTATTCCTCTGCATGGGAATAAAAAAAGCATTGGAAAATAAACTAAGTTCCAAAACTTCCAGAGTGTGGAATGCGGAATGAGAAAGGTGGGATGCGGGATGACATGCAGGTATCTTATTCCTCTGCATGGAAAAAAAAAAACGTGTTGGAAAATAGACTAAGTCTAAAACTAGTGTAGTGAAGAATGTGGAATGCGGGACCCACAATTACATGCGGGTGTGTTATTCCTCTACATGGGCATAAAAAGGGTGTTTGGAAAATAGACAAAGTCCAAAACTGGTAGAGTGTTAAATGCAAGATGTGGAGTGTGCAACACTGATATAGACAAGGAAAGTTTATTCTACATGGGTGGGGCATTTTTCAACAAAGGGTCAATAAAAGGAGAAGAAGAGAAAATGAAAAGGAGAAGAGAAGAGAAAGGAAAGGAGAAAGACAGACAAGGATTAAAAAAAAAGTATGGAGCCAAAACTTATTTTGGCCATAATAGGAGTAGAAAAACTCAAAATCAGATGAAATTTAAAGGGTGTGTCTGCAGTGACAAGGAATATAAAAGTGTTAGTGAGGGCCATGGGAAAATTTTTCTTCAATTCTTTCAAAAATTCCAATTAGAGGTTTTTAAATATTTGGGTGGTGCTCAATGATCGAGACCCAGATAAAGATGAAATTTTAATAGAGCGTCCAAAAAGCAGGCATGAAGATACCCAATTGGGATTTTGGAAAACATCAAAAGGGTTTTGTGTGGAGATGTGAAAATAGGGAAAAAACCATTATTCCCAAACACTTTTTGGGGATTTTGGAAATCTTCAAAGACGAAAAGGGACCCCGGAAAAATTTGGAAAAAAATATTTAGTCAACATTTGACCTCCTCAAAAATTCAAACAAATTTGTCTTAGCGGATTTTTTCCTAGATTATTTTCATTAGGGAGATAGCCAGTTTTTCTAAAAAAAATCTAGTCTAGAGAAAATGTCAAAAGAGAAAAATTGACAATTCCATATTTATACATAATTTCACCGAAGCATCATATTCCCAATCTGAAAATTGTTGTGTTTTGACAATCAAGTATACTATCTACGTCCTATATAAAAAATTCCTAGTTCCTGGTGGATTTTCTTCTACATGTGACAAGAGTTAGCCTTCAAGATTGTTTGAATTAGAGAAACAAGTGCAAAAAGGGGTGAAACTGTTGATTTTTGAGAGCCATAACTTTTAGCTTAAAACTTAGAATTAGGCATGAGTATAGTCGTTGGAAATGTAATCCAAGGGAAAATGTGACATAAGGTTTAATTTATTCAAGTAAGTGTCTAGTTATTTCATAAATTTGTGGTAAAAAGGACAATGGGACTCTATGAACCACACAATTTCCTAATATATAAGATTTCCAAAATAATGTTAATGTTGGAAAGACATTTCCAGATGATAAAGGCACATGTCGTATATGAGTATTGGGTAAGGAAGATTTCATATGCTCATGAAGGTTCCGTTCTAATGATATGGAGGCACATTTGGAAGTCCAACAACCTGACAATGAAAAAGGGGCTAAGTTTTAATATCATGGTATTGTTGATGAGCAGGGAAATAATCAAAGAAGAGAGTGTTTTATCAATGAACTATTAACAAGAAGATCAGAGTGCATAGTGGAAGAAGGGTACAACGTAAAGAAATTCCAAGGATGGAAAAGTGAAGGTACATTCACCTTTGTAACACACTAGGTTTGATCCTATAAACTAGAATGTATTATGTAATTATGACTTAGGATGGTGAGTTGGTAAAGTTAGAAAGGGGTCGAAATGTCTGGAAATGTAATACATATACATATATATATATATATATATATATA
>JZKD02S1961195.1:339873-354258 GCA_000966675.3 Picea glauca
CCTCTATTTTTTTTCCCTCATTGTTTTATATTGAAAGAATTCAAAAACAAAAATTAACTTCCATAACCATAAATAGTTATCCATTTAGAATGGGAAAATAACAAAATTGTTTAATCCCCAAAACTAAATTAACTAAGTACATGAAAATTGAAAATAAAAACTACTAACGGTTTAATTTTAAAATTCTGTCTGGAAACTAATTTTCTCATTTCCCGTATTTTCCATGACATTCCTTTTACACCTGTAAAACAAAAGAAAATAAAAAAACATAAGTTAATAAAACACAAAAACAAAAATTAGAGTTGCTACAGAATTTGAAATTTTGTAGCTACTCTTTTATTAACTTAAATTAATGAAAATGCAAATTTAAAAATATATATATATATGTTAAACTCATACCAATAACTAAAACATTTTAATCACTAAGTGTTACTAGGAACACTCTTGAATTTTTAATTAACGAAAATATTAACTATTGGTGAGTTAATGTTAACTGCTTCTTTTTTTTTATCTTGTTTAGAACCTAGAACCGTCTTCTCTGTTTATCGATCAAAGCTTTATTTTCTGATCTAAGAAGTTGATTTTCTAATTTCAAATCAATTATATTATCTTCTAACACAGGAACCACTGTATAATATTTTTCCTTCCAGAAGGAAACCTCTAGATTGGTACCGGTTTCAATTCTCTCATTTTATTTTTATTTAGAAAGGTTTTCAATCAGTTCCTGTGAAGAAATGTGTTATGGGGAAGAAACTTCCTGATTTATAATCAATTCTTCATCCTCAAATTGGATAGGAGAACTAACTTTCAAATTTTTCCTAGACTTATTTCTAAACATTCTTGATATTTTCCTTCCTTTCCTTTTGTTCATAAAATCAACTAGACTAATGGACTTATCATTTTTTTGTTCACAAGTGGGTCACATTCAAATGCAAGCGAGGAAACAATGGTTTGATTGGAATCTTTGGAAGAAAAATGAGGTGCTTCACTGAAAACACATGACTCTGGACTAAAGCTAAACTTGACATTTTGACTGCAAGTAACCCTTGCGGTGTTTTTCTGAGGAGTAGACACTTGAGGATAAGGAAAAATGGTATCTTCTACAGGATTTGGGGTTTCATATTCAGAAAAGTGAGACTGTAAATATTCCTTGGAATTTACCTGAAAATGATTTATTTTCACAAAATTTTCCCAATAATCATCATTATGTACTAACTTAAATTCAATCAAAATTTTCACTAAACCGTGATGAAAGATATTTCTTTTTGAACTGAGATTATTGCTCTAATAGAAATGTTTCATTTTAGATAGGATTTTAAGCAAGAATGTTGGCATGTTCAATTTATAATCCATGAATACCATTAAAAGATGAAAATGATAAATAAATAAAAGGTTATATCTTCTCTCATAGGTGATAAACCCCTTAATAACTACTAACAGAAAATGTCATTTTTCTTTAATTGAGAATATGGGCATACCTTTGTAATCGTATGTGCATTCGGGAGAAACCAGGATTTCAGACCAAGGAATCTCTTCACCCTTTTGGTATTAGACAAACATTCTCCTTTTAATGGCAATTTAGTCACTCTAGATATTACTTCTTCATCTAGTTTTAATTCTATATCCCCAATTTCAATTTGTTCACCATTCAAATTTCATGCAAAATCTTTGGTGACCTGCATGTTATAACCATTAAACATGCACAAAAATTTTAACCAACCAATCCTCTCAAAAGTTGGAAAATAATATTCATGAGATTCAATAAGCTCGACATTGGGTTATACTCTAGAAACCATTCCCATATTGACAAATTTCCATGCTACAGTTCAAAAAACCCTCACAAACAAAACCTAACAAACTCTCGCTTGCAAATAAATGAAAACATATTTTCAATTCTTTGAAACATAATCTTATTTCGAGGAAGAAACACCATAGGTAATAATTCATGAATACGGTGATGCAGTTCAAAGCTATACATGGATGTGAATCAATGAACTTCGGGAAAGGAGGATTTTTCGTATGCAGTCTGAAAAGACCTTGATTTAATTTTCCATTAAATTGATTTAAATTCATGATGATCGAATCAGGCCTAGCGTACCACAACAAGATATTAAATGGCTATTATAGATTGTGGGTATCTAACTTATGACAACTAAGTAAGATTTTGTAGGTTATGATCAACCATTATTGAAACATTGTTTTAAAATCAACAATAAATCAAAAATTGTAGCTTGTCAGATATTGTAGCTCATTGGAATGTATGTAAATGAGAAGAAATCATAAAGAATATGTGAAATGAACTGAGAAACATCCAAAAAATATTGAATGGAAAATTAAAGAAGTTGGGAGTATGGCCAAAATTGACAAAACTAAAAACATTGTTCAAGTAAAATAAAATTTTATTTTTCAAAAAATGAAAAAGGAAGGGTCTCAAATTTATTTAAAATACAAAACCTGGGAGGTTGTTTTCTTCTACAATGGGAGGTTAATCAGAAGGTCAAGAAACTAAAAGGTAAGTTGAAGTATCCTATTATAGATATACAACACATACATTTATTTGTTAACTCTTTATTGACACATTTTAAGTATCCACTAAGGAATCAAAAGTTCCAAACTCAGGTTGATGCCTTGCAAGGAGCTTTGCAGTTAAAGGAAAATTAATATAAGCATACAGATCTAGTTGTGGAAGAGATGAGAGAAAATATGAAGAATCTGAAATTCCACTTGAATAAGAATAAGGGAAAAGAAAAGAGGGAAGATGTTTGGTGCACATTATGCAGAACAGAAGGTCATCATAAGAATGAGTGCCCAACCTTTGTGAAGTACTTGGGGACAGTAATGTTGAATCCTTTACCCACAAGAGGAACATGGTGTGAGATATGCAGAACACATGGACATGACCCTTATCATTTTCCCATGATGAAAAAGTATCAAATGGTGCCCAAGACTACATTTTGCGATTTTTGCAAGTTAGTTGGACATGAAGACAAGGATTGTAGAACCTTGGAAATAATGAAGGAGAGGACATCAGATACTTATAGTGTGCAGGATTAATTAATTATAGGAAAACATGCGCAGCAACCAAAACATAAAACCGCACAGCAATTTTCAGTGTAACCACAGCATAATAATGTGCAACAGTTTAGAGCACCACCATAGTATAACAATGCACATCATTTTGCAACGCCACCATAGTATAATGTGTAGCAGAAGTACAAACAGGCACCACAGTATAATACACTACACGAAGACAATCAAGGTAACAAAAGAGGATTCAAAGAAGGAGGTTGTGGAGGAAGAGGATTTGGAGGAGCTAGAGGACCAATGGTTTGTCACAGTTGTCAGAAACCTGGACACTTTTCAAGAGATTGTCCACAACCACCTGCGACATGTATGTATTTTTGCGTAGTAGACCATGTGACAGAAGACTTTCTAACACTTTTGGTAAAGATATAGGACAAGATAAATCAGAACAATTAGAATGTCAAATGGATTGTTGTATAAAACATAGAAGAGGATGGCAAGAAGATCAATATAGTTACTAGAGGTGGAGCCAAAATAGGAGCAGATACAGCAACGAAGGATCGGGACTAGTTCCAATGGGTCAAAAAGAATACAACACCCCAACAGAATTTTGATGTGTGCAAAGAGAAGGAGGAATTCAAGGAAGCTAGACAGGATATTTTGAAGGAGAATATTATGTCTACTTCAGGAACAAAGCTAGTAGATGAAGTAGCAGTCTATGACATACCTCCACTATTTGATCACACCAACAGAGAGTAATCATCAAAACAAGTAACCTAAGAATTTTTTTAGGGTCTTGTGTAAAATTGTTGAATGATAAAAATTATTTACAAATATTATAGAGTATGTTATAAAAGTGAAATTATGGAGAAGAAATGAATTTGGAACACAAGAGATTCAATTAGGTTCGTAAGAATAGAAGAACAAGTAGGGAATTTAGGTTGAATGCAAACATTGGAGATTTCAATATAGGGGATATCATACTAGACTTAGGGTCTGAATTAAATGTTCTACCTAAGAAGACATGGGAAGCTATGGAGGAACCTACATTGGGATTTTCACCTATTTAGTTGAAGTAGAAAATCAACATAGAGTGGTACCAATTGGTAGATTAAAGGGCATACCAATAGATTTGGATGGAGTGTGAACAATGGAATACTTTGAAGTGATTGACATAGTATATAAAACTTCACCATATCCATCATTGTTGGGATTGGATTGGTATTTTGAAAACCAGGCTATTATCGACCTCAAGACTAAAAAGATGATATTTGAATCAAAATAACACAAAGTTATTGGACCATTAGATCCTTCATAAGGAGGAAGGTATTTTGAACCTACGACAGAAAATTTTATTATAGAAGACATAAACCAATTGTATAGAACTATCGCACGAGAAGAAGATTATGTCAACCCCACTACATATGGCATATTGTGCTGGAGGAGTATTAGTTTGTGTGCTTTAGATTCTAAAATAGGACTAGAGAATTGGCAGCAGTGATTTCATGAGTTATCCACCAGAAGATGTGAAAGCATGACCCATGCACTAATATGGGTTGGTATAGAGGTAAGGGAACCATCCACTTTTTATGGTCAGAATGATTTAGAGGAATTTTTAACAAAGTTTGAGTTGGAGGTTTTTGAAAGAAATAGGTTACCAGTTTTTTATATTTATGTAAAAGCTACACCTACATGATGGTGGGGTACACATAAAGAGAATATCAATAACCGGTATCAATGTAAGAGGTTATTGTGCATTAGATTTGGCGTAGAGCAGGAGAACATATATGTGGAGAAGTATGATTGAATGGGACAACCCGGAGAACATATATAAAGATGTATAACTCAATGGATATTAGTACCACCATCAGAGTGTCCAAGTCATTTTATTCACACATTAGAAGGCATTCCCAGGAATTGGTACACAAAATTAGAACAACGCAGAGAAACTGCAAGTTGGGAAGAGATGCAGTAGAATTTTGTGATTACATTTACATTTGAGCATGAGAATCCAAAAATAAATACAGCATTGAGGTTGGTAAGAGACAAGATTTTTCAAGAACCAGAAATGGATATTGTGACAACTTATCAGAACCAGAAGAGACAAACAATGAGGTAGTTGCTACATTTTTATCATGTTGCAGAAGATGAAGATCCAGTAGAAGAAAACCCACGCAACATCGATATCATAAAAGTTGAAGGGGAGAGAGAAATAAAAGCTCCAAATATAGATTCATAATATTATGATGTACCACTGAAGATCAAGAAGGTAAACATTGGAACAACAGAAAATCCAAAGGTTGCAAGTATTGGATATTATTCGGACAATCAAATAGTATAAATAATAACATAGTTACTACGCGCGTATAGAGACCTATTTCCAGCAACGTTTTCATAGATGAAAGGGGTTGCAAGATAACTTGGGGAGATGAAGATCCTATTGAAGCCAAATTCCATACCATTAAGACAGATACCTTACAAGTTAAATCTAGTGTACAAGCAGAAGGTGAAGACAGAAATTGATAAGATGTTATAGGTTGGTGTCATATAACCTATGGAAGAATCTAAATGAATCATCCCATTGGTAGTGAAAGAGAAGAAGCAAGGGGGAATAAGAATCTGTGTAGATTTGAGGAAACTGAATGATGCCTACCTACATTATCCTTTTCCTACTCCATTTACAGATGAAGTTTTGGAGAATGTAGGAGGTCAAGAAGCTTATTCATTTATAGATGGGTTTTCAGGATATCATCAAATCGGGATAGCACCAGAATATCGACATAAGACAACATTTGTTATAGAATGGGGGATCATATCAGTATATAGTGATTCCTTTTGGGTTAAAGAATGCACCTACAAGTTTCTCAAGGGTAGTAGTATCTCTCTTTAAGTATTTTTTTCATAAATTTTTAGACGTTTACTTGGATGATTGGATAGTATTTAGCTTATTGAAGTATCACGTGGAAGTGTTAAAATTGATGTTAGACAGGTGTAGACATGGTCAGATTTCATTGAATATTACGAAATTCATTTTCAGTGCACATTTTGGGATTATGTTAGGGCATGTGGTGTGTAAAAAGGGTCTGTTGGTTGATCCTGCTAAAATTGTTGCCATAGTTAACTTACCACCACCTAAGTTAGTGCACCAGTTAAAATTACACTTGGTCATACAGGGTATTATAAGAAGTTTACAAGGGGATATGCATAGATTACAAAATCGAAGGAGAAATTGTTGAAGAAGGGCATTAAGTATCAATGGAATGGTGAGTGTTATTAGAGCTTGGATACATTGAAGGAGAAAATGGTGACAGCGCCAATTTTTTTATTTCCATACTGGGAAAATGAATTTTATGTGCATGTGGATGCATCTGCAATAGCACTTGGATAAGTATTAACACACCTAGGAGAAGGTGATATAGATCACCCAATTTCATTTGCAAGCAGAAAGTTGTCAGATTCAGAGAAGAATTATAGCACAACATAAAGACAAGGATTGGCTATGGTATATGCATTGTATAAGTTCATACATTATTTGTTAGGAAAACACTTTAATATGTTTACAGATCACTTTGCACTTAGATATTCGGTCAATAAGATAGTGTTGGGGGGATGAATATGCAAATGGTTACTATTGTTCAAAGAGTTTGACTTTGAAGTTGTGGTGAAATCTAGAAGATTGAATGCAAGACCAGATCATATGTCAAGGATAAATAATGGAGAGGAACCAAGAAACTTGGAGGATAATTTCTCAGATGCACAACTATTTTTAGTATAAATTGTTGATGAATAGTTTTTTGGCATTATTCAATTTTTGAGTACATGATTTTCCCCAAAGGAATTTAATACTACGCAGAAGAAAAAATTGGTAGTTAGAGTTTCATACTACCAACTGATTGTAGGGAACTTGTACAAACTTTGTGGAAACAACATTTTGAGGAGATATGTTATGGAGCATGAAATTCCCATCATTTTAGCAAAATCACATGAAGGAATTGTTGGAGTACATTATGTAGGGAAATATACTGCGTAGAATATATTGCACGCATAATTGTGGCGGCCAAAAGCTCACAAGGATGAAAAGAAGTATTCTCAAAATTGTGATTTATGTCAAAGGGTTGGAAAACCATCCATAATGAATGACATTTCATTAATACCTCAAGTAACTTTGAAGGTTTTTGACAAGTGGGTAGTAGATTTTGTGGGACGAATTAATCCACCGGCTAGAAAAACAAGAGCTAGGTATATTATTACAGCGATGGAATATTTGACCAGACGGGCGAAAGTATCACCATTAAAGGATTGCAGTGCACTTCTTATTTTAGCAAGTGGTCACAAGATTTGGATTCCCTGGAGTTCTGATGAGTGATCAAGGAACTCATTTCATCAATAGCATTATCTAGGCAATGACTGAATAATTCAAGATACATCATCTTAAGAGCTCCCCTTAGCATCCTCAAGCCAATGGAACAGTGGAAACATTTAACAAGATATTGGAGAATGCCTTAAACAAGATCTACAATGTGAACAGGGGTGATTGGGATTTGAAGATACCAACAGTGTTATGGGCATGTAGAACTACATGCAAGAATATTACAGAGAATACACCTTTCAAACTTGTGTATGGACAGGAAGAAGTAGTTCCTCTAGAGTATTTGATACCTATTCTACGCATTGCAACAATTATAGATATGACAAAAAGAGGTGTAGCTCAAGAAATATTGGCACAACTCATGGAATTAGAAGAAGACAGAATTATAGTTGGTTTCCATCAAGAGGTACAAACATCAAAGGATAAGGCTTGGCATGACAGGCATATTAAGAAGAAGAACTTCAAAGAAGGATATCTAGTTCTCCTCTATGATAGTAAATACTTGCATCATCCTAGGAAGTTCAGAATGAATTGGCTATGGACATATGAGATAAAGTATGTCACAGATGGAGGTGTTGTGCAAATGCAGGACTTACCAGGTAAGGAGATGCAAGGAATGGTGAATGGTAGTTGAATAAAATTGTATAGGGATAGTCGACCTACCAACCCTCAGTGATTGTTGCGTAGAAAGTATAAATGTACATATTGTATATAGTAGGAGTCAAAAGGAAGAAAAAAATGAACAGTAGAAGAAAAAGGAAGAAAAAAATGAATAATAGAAGAAAAAGGAAGAAAAAAAAGTAGAAAAAGGAAAAAAAGGAAAAAATAAGTAGGTAGATGGATAAGTGGTAGACATGCAATTGAAGGATACAGTGCACAAAAGAATATAGAAATAGTTATAACAGAAATTGAAGACACTGTGTGACAGAAAAAGTGAACACAACGCAACTGGACAGAGAGCTACCGGAAAAATAAAATGGCGGTAAATAGAAAAGTGGGATATGACAGAGGATTTATGACAAGCCTTATAAAAGCAAGAAACTTGCAAGCTAATAATCATTGTGACTTAGATCATACAAGAGATAAGGAAAGAAATTTGAGCAAACACACAGAACGACCAAGTATCCATGGAGTTTTAAGCAACAATTAATAGCAGTAGGTTCAATATTTTGCAGTATGGAGCCACCAAAGGTTGGACCACCCAGTCGAATAACAAGAAACACCCATAGACACACAAGATCATCATAGGAGTGAGTACCAAAAGTTGCAAAACCTATTCAACAAGTAGTATTTGTAGATGCGGGCACGATTCCATCACCTGAACCAGTGATCCCAACACTTATGGAAGAACAGGAGAAGGTCACAGAGAAAATGGATTTGGATCCCAGGGATAAAGGACAAAAACATGTCAAATAAAATAACCCCACACAGCATTTAGTCTTGGGATAACTACAGAATACAACCGATAAAGATGAAAAAAGGACAGAGTCAGGAAAGCCTAGGGTAGAGGTTGAAATAGTACAGAAACTTTTCACGGAGACAGTACAAAAAATAGAAGAACAAGTGAAAGTATAATATATTATAGGAGAAATAGAATCATGTCCAAAGGAAGAATAAGAAGCACATCAAGAGGTAGGTACATAAACCATGACAGAAAAAGGAAAGGGAAACAAAAAACACAGAGGTCATCACACAAGCAGGAAAGCGTCAAAATAGAACTACCTCGCATACCAGAAGGAGTGACAATTCTTCCTAACATTTTAGGATGTGTGGAAAAACTAAGGTACATAGTCCATGACATAGAAAACAAAGATAAATTCCTTCAATTTGAGCCATAGGTATACATGGAGAGCAAAAGGATAAGTGTGGCATGAGTTCCCATATTGGAACCAAAGCAGTGGATAATAGGGTTATACAATACAGAGATAATGAACCTACTGGAAATCCCTCATTTTGGACATGGAAAGGATGTGAAAAAATGTGTCAAACAATTGTTGGTGTTAGTACATGGGGGTATTATGTGGAAATATAGGCTGGTATCAATCGATGTTGATTTGATTACAAATATCATAGGTTTTCCAACTAATGGAGAGAAGCGTGAGCAATATCTGGATGATAAAACCAAGGAGAAGACCCTGGTAGAGGAGATGAAGAAAACATATGGAACAGTGAGAGGGTCTAGGGGAATTATAATCAATAGGATCAATGAACCTACGAAAATATTGGAAACCAAGTTAATGGCATGCAAATTTATAAGGAAGAAGCACCATCAGGGGTGATAGCAGTAGTCATGCAGTGCACGAAGAGGAATTTACTTATCTGGAGTCCATATTTATTGAACCTGTGTTTGGATGATTGCAAAGATTCACAAGGCTTAGGAACAGATTTTCATTACTTGTGATTGATCATACTTATAACATTGGTGGGATGGAGACACCTGAAATACAACATGTTTTGTCAAAGGATAGGAAAGTTTCGAGCAGCACAATATGCAACATTGTAGCATACTTCAACCGTAAAAGAAAGGAAGGCCAACTCTAGCATATTTGCAATGTATTTGGAGGAGATACTGGAAAAGGTGGTTGAGACATGGAGGATACCACCAAAAGTGGTGGACGAACACAAAGATATAACATATTTTCAGGTATCAAGGCATAATGTAAGGATTCATGCAAAGAGAGATCCAAAGAAGAATTGGTTGCAGATGAGGTATTGCGTCACTAGGGAGGAAGTCCAATGGGCCATGAAAGACTAGACAGATGAGTGGAGGGTATGAGTGACCTTAAATAAGGGACAAAAAGGGAAGCATCGAGTAGCAACTGGAAAGAAACAGAAATCCAGCAGTCTGGAAGCAAACACCAAGAAGGTTGTAGAGCGTGCAAAAGACACCGGATGGAGCACGATGGTGAGGAAACTAAGACAATGAAAGAACATCCCAAATCCATCAACATAGGAGAAGGATCATGCTAGAGTGACTAATGGAGGAGTACAAAAGAAAGAGAATGTTCCCATGTAGAAGGAACAAGGAGCAAGAGATATCTTGAATATAGAAGTACCCACAATGTAAGCACAGATAGAAACTCTACCAATGAGGAGGACCGTGTCGCAGGCAACAGGACAGAGGAAATATATGAAGGAACATAATCATCCTGGATTTGACATTGATAGAGGATGGTGTTGAACTAGTAGTTGAGAAGGTACAAGATTGTGTAGCAGAGTAGTGGGACGATGTTGAAAAGAAGTAAGAAGAAATAATTAGGAAACTAAGAGAGTTTGAGGAAACGTTGGGACAACTACAACTGGATGCATCACAGTAGAAGGAAATGACACAGATACCACATATTGTAAAGAAAAATATAATGCTTGTGCAGAATATGGTCCATCTCATACTGGCAGGTAGTGAAAAATTTGTGATCACTCGGGATATGTTGCAGATAAATGAGGAGATGGTGCATCACACAAGAAATCCAATCTATAGCACGCGTGAATGCAATGGAGTTACAAACAACAAAGAACATAAAGGATACATGGAAGATATCTCTCAATGAAGTGTGGGTTAATAAGGATGAGGAAAAGTAGTGCATTGGCCAAATCGAGTAGCACATAAAAGAAGTATTCAAGTCCATTATAGACAGTGTACAAGAAGGGGTGTATTTACAGACACATTAGAAAATTAGGAAGATCAGGCATGCGATGGAAGATTATAAAATTCACATAATATAATTAATGACACAACTGAACCCAAGCACATCGCTAGAAGTTAGATCACAAAGAGAACAGGAGATGGTCAGACATATGGAGAACATGACATAGAGTATCAAGGAAGTTTCAAAGTTATACGACAGAAGCACGCAACTCTCGACAAGTCTGGAAGAGGATGAGAAGTTGCAAGCATTGGAACAGAAGGAAGAAGGAGTCAACACAACCACATAATATTTGAAGAAAAATCATAAGCCTGTGAACATTCAGGAGAGGCTAAGAAGTGCACAAGAGTTAAATAATTTAAAAACCGAATTGAAGAAGGTACAAACAGAGAAGTAGTTGAGACAGGCTCAGTTGGAGCCACTACAGGAAGATGCAAAAAATATGTTGATAGAGATGGATATAGAAAATTCCCAAATGGAAAATATTAGGTTGTAGGCTGAAGAGATGTTGAAGGAACATCTCACTGCGTAGAATATGGAGTCTGTTGTAGAGAAGAATGCACAAGTGAATAATTATGCTGAAGAGATATCAGATTAATTCCAAGAGTTGGAAAAATATGTCAAGGAGGGAAACATTGCCTGAAAGGCTTGGGACGAGCCACAAGTAAGTGTTAGGGGCCTATTAGAGGAGGCTATTTTGGGGTACAACACAAAAAATGAGGCATACATCTAAGGAATGTACCAAAGGAAACAGTGCACGCCAGGAAAAATAGGAAAGCGACAGAACACAAGGAAAGCAGCAAGTTAGGAAATAAGGAGAAGAAGTGAAGAGTCAAAGCAAGGAATGGTTGGATCTAGGACCATCTACACACCAGGAAAAAATGGAAAGCAACACAATAGAAGGAAATGAAAGCAGTGTGTTAGGAAATAAGGAGAAGAAGTGAAGATTCAAAGCAAGTAACTGTTGGATTGAGGACCATCTGCATGCAAGGAGTTACTATGTGGACAAACCTAAACCACTAGGGATATGGTTTTGGGTCTCTATTGTAAGGGTTTTTACCCATTTTGGTAGTATAAATGGGCATTGTAAGATTTGAGGGGATCATCTCATCTTATCTTTGGTATGTTTTGATAGTTTTGAGTCGCGGTTACTAGTTTTTGTCAAGATTTTTAGAGATCAATCTGTTTTGGAGTTGTAACTGAGGTTCAGGTCCCAAGTTGTGGATCTTGGTGCGACATTGGTCAGCCTCACCATTACTAAACTTGTGATGTAATGCATGCAATGAAATATTTTGATGAAGAATAATAAGAAGCTGAAGTTCTTTGTGGAAGTAGCCCAGGGGGGTGAACCATGGTAAAACATGGTGTCTCTATATGTAGTTCTCTTATGTGTTGCTATTATATGATTTATGATGAATAAGTAAGTAAATGAATGAATTTGTTTATAGTGCGCACTAGAATAGACATGTTATTGACTACAGAATGAATGTTAAAGGTTAAATGAATGGTAAATATGATTATGAATATTGAATTAGAAGTATAGGTATGCCTGAAATTCCATAAGCATCATCCCTTCCATGATTGTAGACTTCTTGGTCATGCAATCACCCATAGCCATCTCAGGTGAGACTGCATTGTGGGCAGTGTTTCCTTCTAGTTTACCAAAGGGGTCGATGGTTTCTAGGGTTTTTTTGGAGAACTAAGGTAGAACCCAGGTCAGCTCATACATCCAACAACGAGAGAGGGGGATAAAGGGGCTAAGTATTTTTATTATATTTTATTTACCCATATTGGTTTTAATTGGGAAAATTAGTTACAAGAGCTTCTTGGAAGGAAGGCCATGTGGTTCCTGTTTTCATGTAATTATATAAACATCCCTTGTGGGATGTTTTGGGGGTTCACTTTTTCTGTCCATTCACTCTTACACCCTTCTCACTCTTTCATTTTTGGTGCCTCATTATTTCTAATTTGTGTGCTCTTGGGTCGGATTATGGAAATGAATGGCTCGAAGAGGAGATCCATTGCTATATTATTGTAATAAATTATTGATCATTCCAAGATGGAATGGATGCATGAGTGCATGTGATTGATGCAATCCAAAAAGAATTTTCCACACCTGAGAATCCTTGGAGTTTCCAGCAGGGATATTTCCTTACCAGTAGCATTGGAGCCCTGTAGATAAATGGAACAACCTGGGGGACTACATGGCAGAGAAATGTGTTCATTTTTTTGGGTTGTGTGGATTGAAGGGGAAAGAGAGATGGAAATTAGGATTGATGTGTGGTTGGGAAAACCTGAGAGCTAATTAGACAATTTTTGTGTGTTTTATATTTGTCCTAGTACCCATCCTTGTGGATTCATAGCTCTAGTTTGGGGGTGACTTTTTTTTGAGAATTGGAACAGCAATGTCTATGGTTGGAAGGAATGTCCTTGGTCTGTAGCCAGTTGGTGATGGTTTGATTAAATATAAGTTCTCTCTCTGTTTTATGTATATTTATATTTCGTTGTGTATTATTATTATCTCTTAGATTCATATTATAATGTGCATGCTTGCTGGTTATTTTTTTGCATGGCACGTTGTTCCTTTCTTTGGATGGTTTAACTTCAATATTGATTATTGCATTGTGGTTATTGCATTATTTCATGCTTGATTTTGAATTAATTATTATCAGAATTTGACTTTATATCTAAAAGTGAGTTTACGGAGTAGTGTTCCTAGCCTGTGGCTGGCTAGGTATGTTACAGATTGGTATCATAGCTTCTGGTTAAAACATCGGAATGGTATGGGTTGAAACAAGTGTGAATCAGGAAGATTCATTGTCATAATTTTTATTTGTACAAATTTGGGGGTTGTTATCTCTCCAGGAAACTCTCCTAGGCTGTAAGTCGGAGATGCCTAGTAACTAACTCTTTTTTGAAGAAATTTTTTAAATAATTGAAATGGGTTGTGGATCAAGGTGAATGACTAGAGGCTGGACCATGTTTCAAGACTATCTAGAGATACAAAATCTCACAAGGCTTTCTAGCACCGTGGTCAGATCAAGTTTGATTAAATGGGGAAAAGAAAACATCTATTGAACCAGATTATGTTTCATACCAACAAACACAATGGGTCTAACAACCGGGAAATAACTTATGATAATCAACTAAGACAATTTATCAGTGAGATGACAGTCGCTGCAAATTGAATGAGCTTCAACAAAGGACTTCCACTCATAAGCTATAAAATAAACAGAAGAGAAAATCTGACACAGAACTGAAAGAAGCTTGCAATCTTTTATAAAATAAGAATAAGTCTGAGAATTACAGTGACAGCACTAAAGTATTCCAAGTCGAACCCCTTAGAGC
>JZKD02S1961195.1:354308-399741 GCA_000966675.3 Picea glauca
ATTTTGATTTGGTAATTCATAACCAGCTTATTGAAGAAGGATTCAAATCATTCAAAACCAAAAATTATTGATCTGGGTGAAAATTTGGCTATTCTGGCCTTGACAGCTTTCAACAGCTAACTTACCCGAAAATCTGCTCCTTAGCTGCTGAAAGCAACCACTTTCCACAGCTAACTAGTCAAAAATTCAGCCTTCTGCGTTGTTGAAAGTGGGCAGATTTTCAAAATCGAATTTCTTGGTCATAAAAAGTCCGTTTTGCATGTTTAAATAGTCGATCGACATCTAAAAATCCTGAACTTTCCAATGGTGCTTTCAGATCTACATTTGGAGCTTGGGAAGCTATCGAAAATTTCCCTACAAGATAAGCCATCTTTCCATCAAAAATGTCGGTGCGTTTTTGAGTGCTAATAGGGGTAAATGGAAAGATTAGAGAGAAACATCCCCAAATTCATGGCCAGTTTCCAGTTTTAAATAATTCAAACTCTCTAAGATGTTTAATAGATTTGATATGCAAAGTTACAGAGTCAAATTCGACTTGGAAGGTTGAAAAAAATTTGTATTTTAATGGCCATTGTAGCGTGGGGAATATTTCATAAAATCGATGGCCGAGATCATTTTTTATCTTAAGATCAACATCCTAGATTCGCCCTTAATAAATTTAAAAATTGATAATGTTTTGAAGTTTGACAAAGTTACCAGATCAACTGCTGAGATTCATTTTGGTGGTTTAAAAATGAGGAAGATCAATGGTCCGTGGTCATTTTCATCCATTTGGAAGTTGGAGGAAATCAACGTTCGAGATCAATTTGAGTGGAAGATCGATGACCCAGATTCACTTGGGTTTTGGCACAAAATTGCTAAGTGTTGAAATTCGTCAACATAAATCTATGATCGTTAACGGTCGATGGTCAGGGATCGACAAGTTTTGGTGAAGTGTTGAATTTTTCTAAGAGACATATTTGCATCGATTTTCGATGGATCGAGGATTGACAAGTTCGGCGAAGTGTTGAAATTCATCCAAATGAAATCTAAGATCATCGATGATCGAAGGATCAGGGATCGGCGAGTTTGGAAAAGTGTTGGAATTTGGCCAACGAACATCTAATATTGTCGATGGTTGATGATCGGGCATCTACAATATTAGTGTGATGTCCATATTATTCAAATAGAAATTGTCGATGACCACTTAAGGAAAGGAATTTTGTGATGTATCATGTCACATCAGCATCAAAGTGTCATACCACGTCAGCCTGATTGATGCCTTAGGATGGCGTGTCATGCTAGGTCATCATCCATGTGTCATTCCATGTCAGCGAAGTGATGGTCGATCTTCGATGGTCGAGGTTCGACGAGATTTTTGGGAAATGTGTCTTTTTCGGGGAATATTGTCGATGGTCGATGGCCTATGTTCGGGCATCGATGAGATTCGTGAGAGACTTTTGGTTTACGGGGAAAAACGGTTGATGGTCGATGGTCGGTGATCAGGCGTCAGGAAGATCGGTAGGAAGGTTTGGTTTGCAAGGGAAATCATTGATTCTCGATCATTGATCACCAATAGAAAGAATATCAATGGTCCAAACTGCTTCTGACTTGCGATCGATGATGCAGAACGCACTTAGGAAAAATTGTTCCACGGTTTCAAAAAAAATACCAATTTTGGAGCTATTTTCATATTTTGTCCATAACTGGAGTAAATTAAGTCGAATTGAGATAAAACTTATGTGTTTTGTCTGTGAAGAGGAGATATACAAAATTTTCAAAGAGGTCCTTTGTCCAATTTTTCTTGGATTGGTCAGAAAATGAAAAATAATGGTTTTTAAAGATTTGGGTCTAGATCATTAGAAGAGGTCTGGATTTAGCTGAAACTCTTGCAGAGAGTCCAGAAATAAGAAATCCAAATAAACCATGAAGGAAATGAATAACTCCTAAATGTATTTGAATGGGGATACTAAAATAGGCCAAAATCCACTATTTTGGGCCACTTTTTTTGGACTTTTTGAGATTTTCAGAGGAGAAAAAGTTACCCTAGATCACAAAACTGGAAAATTTTATTAACTCAACATTTTATAAAATAATTGAGACAAACAACTTTGGTTTAGTAAAAAAAATCGTAAGTGCACATATTGTTGCAGATTCTCGATTGTTGTAGTTTTTTACTGGAGCATCAAATTAAACTTTTGAGAATTTTTATAAATTCTATATCAGTATTTTTATCTATGTCTCATACAAAAAAAAAATTGTTTCCTTGCATATTTTCTTCTGTAGTTGATAGAAGTTGGTGTTTCATAAAATTACACTAGTAGAAAAAATGAACAAAAAGGATGAAAATGGTTTTTTCAGGAAGCCATAACTTTCAACTTAGAGATCGTATTGGGGCATGAGTATAGTCGTTGGAAATATTATTTAGAGGATGATAAACTTGAATTATTATATTTTGGAGAATTACGATATATATTTATAAATTGAGAAAAAAAAGGACATGTAGCATTATTTGACAAATTCCTATAATATGTATAATTCTAACAAAATGGTTGCTTGCAAATTTGGCAGAATTAGAGGTATAATCAGATCAATTGAAGCCTAGTATTGAATATTAGAGTCATGGAAGCATGGCAAAGATTTTAGAAGTTGGTTGAGGCAATAAAGAGCTGCATAACATGTAATGAAAAGTGGATAAAGAACTCAAGAAGAGTGAAACTAAGGACTTATTATTCAGCTGCTACAAATTCTTAATGAATTGAAATGCACAAAAACAAGAGTCATCACATAGGACATGAAGTTAGTAGGTGAATAATGTCATTAGTGGGCATATAAAGGAAAATAAAGACTCCATAACCTTGAAGGTAGATATGTGTAGATAGCTGCAAAATTTGATGTGAAAGAGAACATGGAGCTTACGAGATGATGTGTAAATCATCTCTATGTGTCAAGAAGAGGAGTGCCTAGGAAGGATTTTCTAGATATGATCTAGTTTCTTTGTATAAAAGTACTCAAAGAAATAAATCCATTGCTGACATCAAATTTCGCAATGGAAGAAGGATACCAATGCAGAGAAATTGGAGATAGAAAAATGAATGTTCTCTCACTTGAAAAGTGCCACTGAATGAAAATAGACTTCCATTGGGAATGGTATTAAGTGTGAGGAGTATGGATTCATAGAGGATTGTCAAACGAAGTAATCCAATGGATAGCTGGAAGTAAAATTAATAGTAGAGATGTGGAATGAGTATGGGAAATTTGATTCAAGGATGATGTGGTAGTAGAGTAATGGAATGTTGTGATTTACCTTTTTCCAAGGTAATGTTTAGATATTTCTTCCTAAGAGAAGTTGCTGCAAAGAGGACAGATTAATTGGATTTTAGAATGGCCAAGTGGAACTTGGTTGGATAGTGTTCAGACCAGAGAACAGTAGTGAAGAAAAGTAGAATGGAAGCACAAAAGGCAGCAAGGATTTGAATAAATTCAAGGACAACAAGATACAACATCAATAAATAAATAAGAGAACTGAAACAGAAATTTACTAGGGTGGATGATGTATACAAAGAAGTTGTAACACCCTGTTTCCCCCAGTTTGTAAAAATAACTGGACTAGCCAAGAACTGTGGCAAACTCAGAAATGTGAATGTGTGATGTGAATGGACCTTGTGGAAAAGGTCGATGAATGTGAATAATATTATGAATATATATACATATATTGCAGGACTGCTGAGAGGGGATATGATGAAAAAGAGACCACGATGGTTGGAGAAAGGCAGTGGAAGGCACCTAGAATGGTGTCATTAACTTCCACCAAGAACAATACCGTATTTGGACTTCGCTAGCCCAGAGAACCAATAGCGGCTCACTGGCCCCGAATTAAATGTCTCGCAAGCTGGTAGGTAGATGGATCCTCAGGAATTAATGAGGTATGGGGGGGTGAACCGCCCATTCATAGAGCCATCAGGCCTGACCAGTGTGAGGAAAAATAGCGCCTAATGCAACCTCGCAAGAGAATAAGGCGTGAGGGAGAAGCGATTGGAGGCAGACACAAGGGGAGGAAGAGAACTCTAGAGATATGCAGAGTGAGTGATAGCAGAGAAGGGGGAGAGTAACCCTCATTCTCAGTCACTGGCAAACCGAGACACATTTTCTCAGCATCGTGGTCTCAGCTCGGGGGTGGCTAGTTGTAAATCCTATCAGAATAGCTGAGCCTACGGTTGGGTGGAAACGAGCACCCCTCTCAGCAGTTGCACTTGCTTCTGGTGTTATTGCTGATAAGTGTTTTACATCTTGCACCTTGAAATTCATATGCTGACATATATGCTCATAAACTATGAAATTGTGAAAGATTACAGTATAAGACTGTCTGTGCAGTGTTTTGCTAAGAAATGGTAGATGTATGCTTGTAACAGAAAAACCACGCATGGATTATGTTGATAGATAAATTTATTTGTGCATAAGTTGAATCAAGTTAGTCTTCTAGTCCATTCTCGGGAATTTGTTTCCCCTTATCTGTCTCCAGGAATGCCCCGGAATAGATCTCTTCACAAAGATACCCTTCTTGGAAAAGTTTACCAAGAACCTAGAAAAAGGACTTGAATGCGCAAGTCTTAGCAACCTTGTACAAGGAAGAATGATCCTCTTGAAATCCTGAAGTAGCAGCGTAGGGATAAGTATCGATCGATGGACGATATCCTGTCAGAATATCTGCGGTCATTCACGACCATTAGATTGAAGGAAGAAACAAGGGAGTTACATGCCTTACCCCTTTTCTTTTATCTTCGTGAGTAGCGAGGAAGTCGGGACCATAGATCCCCAAGGTCTATGGGAGTATCTGGACCATTGGTTTTTCCATGTCTAGAGAGCAGTGGGAGATTGCACGGTGTAGGACAAGTCTGAGTCATCAGATCTTATCTAGAAAACCCGATAGTCGTTGGATCTATTAGGAGATGCAGGAGGGTGAAGCCCTCATGAACAGGGGTGAAAGTCCCGAAAGAGGAGTCAGTACACAGTGCGGGATAGATCTGAGTCATCAGATCTTATCTAGAAAACCCGACAGCAGTTGGATCTGTTAGGAGATGCTTGAGGGTTAAGCCCTCGTGAACAAGAGCGAAAGTCCCGAGAGAGGAATTGGTACCAGGGATTCGAAGTTCAGGATTTCGAGAGTGCTGTTGACAAGAGATCGAGACACTCCATGGTGAAAGTCCCAATATATATCTGGACCATCCATCCATGGAGGACACATGGTGGATATTGATATTCCATCAGTATTTGTAATATCGGGGATTCGAGTTGACAGAGGATTTGTGTCACTGGGAGTCATGAAATCCCAATTACCGAAACCCCGAATATGTTTAAGTGTGAATAAGTTTGAGAAAGGTGGGATTTAATCGTGACTGTTGATCATCCTGAAAATATCATAATGGTTGATCATGGGTGAAGGTCGCAGCCACCTATCGGAGGGACATGTGGCTGTCGATCGCTATTTCGGTATTTCGGCACCTGGGAAACCAAAGGGCAAGAACCCTTGTCTTCGCGAGTTGCGAAATCCTGATCACCGAAACCCCGAAATGGCGAGTGGTTTGAATGAGGTTAAGGAAAGCCAGGATTTAATCATGATCATGACCGTTGATCTTGGCTAAAGGTCATTGTCGTCCATCAGAGGGACATGTGGCTGATGGTCGACATTTCGGCGTTTCGGAAACCGGGAAACCAGAGGGCTAGAAAACCTTTCCCCCATGATTTGTGAAATCCTAATGCCCGAAATCCCGATACGCACTGTAGCAGGGAGGAGAAGTACCGAAAGAATCTGGACCATCCATCAAAGGAGACGCGTGGTGAGCGGTCAGATTTTTGGGAAAAGTCCCGAAATCCCATGGACCATTGGATCCACACTCTTAAGAGTCATCGATCTCTTACACGAACTCCATATCAGAATTCAGATATTTAAATGACAAGGAGTCTTGGAGTCATTGCATTTCAAACTCTCGAGTACCGAAACCCCGAAAGGATCCATACCATCGGATCGGAGGAGGCTTACAGCCGTTGATCTCCCTTTGGAGGGAAACTAGGGAGACTTCGTGGTTTTTGGGGATTTGAATGGGAAAGGAAGAAGTCATGCATCATGATTTCCTAAATCACGAAAGGCCGGTAAGGGATTTGCTGGTTTAAGCGCGTGGTCATGAAACATGGTCTCGAGGACAAGACCCAAACAGGGAACTTGTACTCGCCAGCCCTTTCGGGGTATGGCGCTTCGCTGTGTCGGGGTTTGTAGAGTCGAAAGACTCTATGCTCTAGTAGTGCTAAGTCACAAAGAGTGAAAGGATTCCATATTTGTTCGACCTGTGGTCATGACCCACGATCCTATGGGAATAGATGAGGGAATAACTAGCTTATGCTAGACCTCCATAGACATTTCGGGGGTCTGATCATTGAGAAATCGACGAAAAATTCGATTTCCATAGTGGGTATGTTACAGAAGTTAGAATGAATATGCATTAGTATGCATGTTGACAGTGAGTGATTCATTCATATGGATGTACATTTTTTCTTGAATATGCATATGGAATTTGTGTGGGCTTAGAATAGTTTTTTGTTATATATATGCAATATTGATGTTATATTGAGTATGACTAATGATGGATTAATGTATTCAGGAAAAATGATATATCATGGTTAAATATGTGAATGTTGTTGTTGCTTATGACTTACATCTATGAAAAGACCCATGAGGGTGGTAGTAATGGTGATCAAAGGATGGAGGAGAGACCCTGAGAGATTCTACAAATACCAGTTGTTCAGGTAGCATCACAGCCACGCATGTATGCATTCAATTGCTTCTGATGTTCAAGGGGATTGAGGTAAGAATTCCCTCAGTTAATTTTTCAATATTTTAATTGGCGTATAATCGTCGAAGGCCTAGAGTGTGTAAATGTTGTTGATGCTATAATGAATTTAGATAAATTTTTAGTTGCATATTGTGTTATGATTGGTTATGGGAACAAAATCGGGTTAATTCAAGAGACATACTCCTTCTATAACAATGAATACCCATAGGGATAGTCATGTGTGAGACAATAAGATGTTTGGATGTGGAAGGGATATAGTTATACATGAGTGCTCAATGGCTTGCCCTGCATAGTTGACGTTTGGACTGCAACCTCTTTGCTGAAATTGAAGAGAATTGAAGAATTATATTCTTTGTGTTGTGTTTGGGTTGAAAAGGAAGGTATCTAAATAGTCAAGAAAGCAGTAGGAAGTGTGTGGATGATGTGTTTAGGCGTTGGCCAAACCATCCAACTCTCCTTGGTGAATGAATAACAAAGTTATTTGGTATTATATAGTCAATGCATGGATGCATTGTGTAGATGTGGCCATGGGTATGGACACAATGATTGTTATTTTATTAGTAATTATTTGTTGCATTATGAAAAACATGTGGTGATGAAAACACATAATGATGGATAGTTGCATTATATTTAATATGAATACTAGCTTAAGGTGATTGAATTGTTGTTGTTACAATTATGAGATCACTTTTTGAAGTTGTTGAAAATGTTACAAGTGGTATCAAAGGAATTGTTGAATGCATTTTGGTGAATGTTTGTATATATTTTATGGCAAAGAAATTATTATACTAACAGTTGAAATGATGTGACTATTGCTAACTCATGAAGTTGAGAACATTTCAAGAGATGTTATATGTTGCAATAAAAAAATTGTGGGTTAAAGTAGTTACATAATTTTAAATTACAGAAAATCTTTGTTGAGGGAACAAAGTAATAAAAACATTGATGGCTAGAAGAAAGAAAATATTGGTTAATAATGCATGTGTAGAGGATGATGGGTTCATTCCAGTTAATAGTTAGACTAATGGAAGTAATTGAATTGTTTTTGTAAACCATTATAAGATCATTTTTTGAAATTTTGTAATTGTTTCCATAAAAATATACATATGCATGATACTAACAACTTGGTTGGTTGAGTGAAGATTGAGGAAAATTGCAAGTGGAGTGGTCTTGAATATGGAAAATAATGTAATCCCATAAGGAATATTATTCTGTACTATTGGAAGAGCCAAACATTATGAACAAAATATCATGCTTGGAAAGTTTATTTTTCCTGTAAAAAACAATTTTGGGAATTATAATTTAATAATTACTGGAAATCTATTTTAGTTGAGTGTAAATTGAGAAAATTGCAGGTAGGGTGGTATTGGATATGGCAGGGATGTAAGACCATAAGGAAGACTAATACCTAAATTTGCAGGATCCAAGCATTATGAGCAAAATCTTCATGTCTGGGGAAATTTTATTTCCTGTATATAAACAAATTTGAGAAATTAAAAATTGTTATGATATGATAACAATTGGTTTGGATCCTTGAAGGCTGAGAAAATTGAAGGAATGGTGGTATTGGGTATGGAATTGTTGTAAGTCATAATAAATATTGATTCCTGTAGCTTCAAGAGCCAAACGAATTATGAGCAGGAAGCTCATGCCTGGAAATTATATTTTCCTCTATAAAACATATTTGACATTTATGATTGAAATTTGTTATGATGATATCTCATGATGATTGTATGTCTATAATATAGATGAGATGTTGGCTATGGAAGACATAATCTCGAGAAAAATATCACTAGAATCAAATTGAGCTCAATGACAAAGGAATTCCAGTGGACTTGTTGCAGTTGGAGTTCTTGGAGCCGCAACTCTGAAACCTCTTGGCCAAGTGCATTGGAGCCCTGGAGAGAAGTGGAACAACCTTAGGGATTTCATGGTAGAGAAAGGGGTTCATTTCTTTAGATTTTGTAGGTTGATAGGGAAAGAGAGCTTGTTGGTTGGAACTGCTACCATAAATATAAATTTTGAAGATTAGTATGCATGTTTTGGGTCAGAGTGCCTATGTATGCATGTTTTCTCTTAGGATGGAGTGCCTATGTATATAAGAATTTGGTTGGATTTACTATGCAAATTAAAGACCAGAGTTCTTAGAATTGTAAGAACATCAGTATGGTGTTGTACACTAAGGATGGTGCCAAAATAAGGGGAAGGGGATATAACACCTCATATTTTTTCCCCATAAACTAGAATGTATTATGTAATTGTGGCTTAGGTTGGTGAGCCGGTAAAGTTGGAAAGGGGTCAAAGTGCCTATAAATGTATTAGATCTATATATATTAATAAAATACATCATTGGTTGCAATACAGACAAGGACAAGAAATAGGGGTCTATGATTTCATCAGAGAGGGGGATAAAGAGGCTAAGTCTTTGATGTAGGAGCATCACCAACAAAGCGCGAGTGGAAGATAGCTCAACTCACTAGCGTGCATTTTGAAGCAATTATTTTGAATTTAAGAAGGAATATCATGCAAATATTTTGAAAAGATTATAATTTAATAACTTATTAAATGTTTTAGAGTTGAGCCATCACATGAGATCGATGGGGAATGTATTTTATTTTAATGCAATAGCTTGTTGTACAGATTGAATGTGTTTGATATTATATGTTTGTCTCAAACATTTATTGTATTAAATCCTTAGTAGTTAAATGTTTTTATTTTGATAGGATAGCACTAAGGTAATCGGAGGGAAAATCTCTATGAACCATATTGTATAAATAAATGTATTGTTACCCAAATGAGGTTGTTGAAGGTTGTTGATAGTTGTTGCAATTTAGTCGAATTCTTGTTGAAGACTATTGTAGTTGGGAGTTGCTAAGAGATGCTAAAGGCCATTGTATGAACCCATGTACATATCATTTGAATGAATATAACAGAGAAGCATTGTTCCACATCTTTGGTGTTGTTGCTATTGTGTCTATCTAAAGGAATGAATGGTAGGATTTATGTTAAATTGAATTCTTTGTTATTTCTTGTTCTTATGTTATGAATGCATTTACATGGTTGAATGTATGAATCTATGATATATTATATATGTTTCAATTGGTTCTCTTCTATGATACCAAGGAGTACATAGTGTCTAGAAGGTGTGTGTTGGCAGAGTCTATTTCGACTTAGAAGCTCGAAAGAGATAATGTGAAACTTTTTGTTTGTGAGGAGTGCATAAGTGTCTGCAAGGTGTGCATTGACAGAGTCTGTTTTGACTCAAAAGTTCAGAAGGGATAGCTTGAAGGTGTGTGTAATAATAAATGCACTTAGATTCGTATTTTTCAGGAGGGAAAATTGATCCATGGAAGGACCGTTGCAAGGAGTGCACATTCGTCATCAAGATTCAAGTTAAAGAAAGTTTGTCACAAGGAGTGTGAAGGGTCGATACTTGGGTAAGTATCGAAGAATTCATTCTGAGGAATTCAGAGTGTTGAGGTGGAACAAGTCCAGGAAAGATAACTTGGAACTTTGTATGCAAGTGTGCATATTTTCTACATGGAGTGCACGATAGAGTCTTTTGACTCAGAACCTCAGAAGGAGTAGTTCGAGAGTATTTACAAAAGAGTGTGAAGAAATGTTTCAAGGTGTGCACATTCATCCACATAGAAGCTAATTCGTGGAGAAGACCTGTTGCGAGGCATACATAGGGTAAAATTTGATTAAGTATCAAAGAAACATCCTGAGGAGTTAAAGTGTTCGAGGAAGAACAAGCTCAAAAGGGATAGTGGTGAGAATTGTTCAATAGAGTGGAGCCCTTGAAGATTCCCCAAAATTAACGAGCAAGATCTGTTCAAAAGGAAGCGGAATCTTTCCAAACCGTAAGATCTAGGAGAGTTTCATGGAGGATAGTCGTGAATTATTTCGGCACGTCATGGTTTGAAGGCGTAGAAGTGTTGTAAAAGAGGGGGTCACCAAATTCATGAAGTCGCAAAGTGATCCTAGCCATTGGTTGTGAGGAGGATATGTGACAGTGGATTTGAGAGTTCAAGAGGTGGAGTTTCGGAGATTGTGTGGAGTGAGCAAAATATTTGTGAAGTCGTGAAGGCCAAAGTGAATCTGGACCATCAGATATAGGAGGACATGCGACAGAAATCCGTGTGTATCTCTAGAAGATGTTTCGAAAGAAAACAAGGGTGGAGGTCACAAAATCGTCGAAGCCTAAACTTACGAAGGGAGTTGGCCCACGGTCACATTCGTGGTCATATTGGAAAAGGAGTCTAGCATGGGAGCTAGTACTCGCAAATTGGTGTTTCCCTAAGTGTTGGAGAGTAGGGTCGTGAGTGATTTGAACCTACAGGTAACATCAAAGGGACCTATGTAAGTTGTTCCAGTGCCTGCTAGAGGCTTGAAAATTTGATTCATCATAAGTATTTCGAAGATACTTGACTGAGAGGTCGCAGAACCCCTAGGAAGGGAAGGGGGTTGCACTAAAGTGGTATCGGAGCCTGATTTTATTTTTAGGTAGAAGAGATAAGACAAAGAAAATAGCCTGATATCATAAAGTGGTATCAAATACATCAAGTGGTAGTTGTGTAAAGGAGAAACGTTCAACACAATGTCGCCTAGAAGACGTGCAGAGCCACTTATAGCAAATCGAGTTGTGGAAAGGGAGATGAGAGAAATTCTCGCAAGGCTAGATGCTATGGAGACATCACAAAGGAGAGAACCTAATGTTGGAGACTTCAATGATGCAGAGAATGAATAAGTGGAATTTGAAGAAGTTGCAGTAGAATATGTTGCAGAGGAACGCTTACTAAAAGTGGTTTTCAAATTGGGAGTTAGAGTGAAGATAGACATCCCAATGTATGAAGGCAATTTAGATGTTGAAGAATTGTTGGATTGGAGAAGGGAAATGGACAAGTACTTAGACTATGAAGGCGTTGATGAGGAGAAGAAATTGAAGCATGTTGTCATAATATTAAAAGGACATGCAGAGCTACGGTGGGATGAACTACAAGCTGACAGAAGATGCAAGGGAAAGAAAAAGATCAAGAGTTGCGAAAAAATGGTAACCAAGCTAAAGGATAAATTCATACCCAAGGACTATCATATAAATTTGTTCAGGAAGTTGTAGAACCTGAGAAAGAAGGGAATGACTGTGAAAGAGTACATAGGGGAGTTTTACAAGTTGAACATCAAGTTTTTACAGAGAGAAAGATATGATGAAAAGGTTGCTAGATATATTAATGACCTGATATATGAAATCCAGGATGAAATTAGCATGATGACAGTGAGAATAGTGGAGGACGCTTACTAGATGTGTTTATACTAAAAATAGTTGTGCATCTGAAAACGCCAATTTTTTTATTTCCATACTGGGCAAATGAATTTTATGTGCATGTGGATGCATCTGCAATAGCACTTGGAGAAGTATTAACACATCCATTAGAAGGGGATATATATCACTCAATTTCATTTGCAAGCAGAAAGTTGTCAGATTCAGAGAAGAATTATAGCACAACTTAAAGACAAGGATTGGCTATGGTATATGCATTGTATAAGTTCATACATTATTTGTTATGACAACACTTTAAGATGTTTACAGATCACTCTACTCTTAGATATTTGGTCAATAAGCCAGTGTTGAGGGGCCGAATATGCATATGGTTACTATTGTTCCAAGAGTTTGACTTTGAAGTTGTGGTGAAATATAGAAGATTTAATGCAAGACTAGATCATATGTCAAGGATAACTAATGGAGAGGAACCAAGAAACTTGGAGGATAATTTCTCAAATGCACAACTATTTTTAGTATAAATTGTTGATGACTATTTTGTTGTCATTATTGAATATTTGAGTACATGATTTTCCCCAAAGGAATTTAATATTGTGTAGAAGAAAAAAATGGTAGTTAGAGTTGCATACTACCAACTGATTGTAGGGAACTTGTACAAACTTTGTCATGACAACGTTTTAACGAGATATGTTATGGAGCATGAAATGCCCATCATTTTAGCAAAATCACATGAAGGAATTGTTGGAGGACATTACGTAGGGAAAGATATTGGGAAGAAGATATTGCACGCATAATTGTGGTGGCCAAAAGTTCAGAAGGATGAAAAGAAGTATTTCCATAATTGTGATGTTTGTCAAGGGGTTGGAAAACCATCCATAATGGATGAGATTTCATTAATAACTCAAGTAACTTTGAAGGTTTTTGACAAGTGGGTAGTATATTTTGTGGGACGAATTAATCCACCAACCAAAAGATCAGGAGCTAGGTATATTATTACAGCGATGGAATATTTGACCAGACGGGAGGAATTATCACCATCAAAGGATTGTAGTGCACTTCTTATTTGAGCAAGTGGTCACAAGGTTTGGATTCCCTGGAGTTCTAATGAGTGATCAAAGGACTCATTTCATCAATAGTATTATCGAGGAAATGACTGAATAATTCGAGATACATCATATTAAGAGCTCCCCTTAGCATCCTCAAGCCAACTAAACAGTGGAATCATTTAACAAGATATTGCAGAATGCCTTAACCAAGATCTACAATGTGAACAGGGGTCAATGGGATTTGAAGATACCAACAGTGTTATGGACATGTAGAACTACATGCAAGAAGCTTACAAGAAAGACACCTTTGAAACTTGTGTATGGACAGGAAGCAGTAGTTCTTCTAGAGTATTTGATACCTAGTCTACGCATTGCAACAATTACAGATATGACAAAACGAGGTGTAGCTCAAGAAATATTGGCACAACTCATGGAATTAGAAGAAGACAAAAGTTTAGTTGGTTTCCATCAATAGGTACAAAAATCAAAGGATAAGGCTTGGCATGACAGACATATTAAGAAGAAGAACTTCAAAGAATGAGATCTAGTTCTCCTCTATGATAGTAAATACTTGCATCATCCGAGGAAGTTCATAATGCATTGGCTATGGACATATGAGATATAGTATGTCACAAATGGAGTTGTTGTGCAAATGCAGGACTTACCAGGAAAGGAGATGCAAGGAATGGTGAATGGTAGTCGAATAAAACTGTATAGGGATAGTCGACCTACCAACCCTCAGTGATTGTTGCGTAGAAAGTATAAATGTACATATTGTATAGAAAAGTGGGATATGACAGAGAATTTATGACAAACCTTATAAAATCAGGAAACTTGCAAGATAAGCATGATTGTGACTTAGATCATACAAGAGATAAGGAAAGAAATTTGAGCAAACACACAGAGAGACCAAGTATCCACGGATTTTTCAGCAACAATTAATAGCAGTAGGTTCAATATTTTGTAGTATGGAGCCACCATAGGTTGGAGCACCCAGTTGAATAACAAGAAACACCTGCAGCCACACAAGCTCATCGCAGGAGTGATTACCAAAAGTTGAAAAACCTATTCAACGAGTAGTATTTGTAGACATGGACATGATTCCATCACCTGAACCAATGATCCCAACACTTATGGAAGAACAGGAGAAGTTCACAGAGAAAATGGATTTGCATCCAAGGGCTAAAGGACAAAAATATATCGAAGAAAATAACCCCACACAGCAGATGGTCTTGGAAGAACTACAGAATACAACAGACAAAGATGAAAAAGGGACAGAGTCAGGCAAGCCTAGGGTAGAGGCCAAACTAGTACAGAAACCTGTCATGGAGACAGTACAAAAAACATAATAACAAGTGAAAGTAGAATATATTATAGGAGAACCAGAATCGTATGCAAAGGAAAAAGAATAAGCACATCAAGAGGTAGGTACATAAACCATGACAAAAAAAGAAAAGGGAAACAACAAATACAGAGGTCATCGAACAAGCAAGAAAAAGTCACAATAGAACTACCTCGCATACCAAAAGGAGTGACAATTCTTCCTAACATTTTAGGATGTGTGGAAAAACTAAGGTACGCGGTCCATGACATAGCAAATAGAGATAAATTCCTTGAATTTGAGCCACAGGTAAACATGGAGAGAAAATGGATAAGTGTGGCATGAGTTCCCATATTGGAACCAAAGCAGTGGATAACAGGGCTATACAATACAGAGATAATGAACCTACTATAAATCCCTCATTTTGGACATGGAAAGCATTTGAAAAAATGTGTCAAACAATTTTTGGTGTTAGTACATTGGGGGTATTATGTGGATAGATAGGATGGTATCAATCGATGTTGATCTGATTGCAAATATCATAGGTTTTCCAACTAATGGAGAGAAGCATGAGTAATATATGGATGATAAAACCAAGGAGAATACCCTGGTAGAGGAGATGAACAAAACATATGGAACAATGAGAGGGTCTAGGGGAATTATAATCAATAGGATCAATGAAGCTACGAAAAGATTGGAAACCAAGTTAATGGCATGCAAATTTATAAGGAAGTGTCACAAGGAAGAAGAACCATAAAGGGTGATAGTAGTAGTCGTGTAGTGTGTGAAGGGGAATTTACTTATCTGGAGTCCATACTTATTGAACCTATGTTTGGATGATTGAAAAGATGCACAAGACTTAGGAACATATTTTCATTGCTCATGATTGATCATACTTATAACATTGGTGGGATGTAGACACCTAAAATACAACATGTTTTTTCAAAGGATAGGAAAGTTTCGCGCAACACAATATGCAGCATTGTAGCATACTTCAACTGTAAAAGAAAGGAATTCCAACTCTAGCATATTTGCAATGTATTTGGAGGAGATACTGGAAAAGGTGGTTGAGACATGGAGGATACCACCATAAGTTGTGGACAAACACAAAGATATATCATATTTTTAGGTATCAAGGCACAATGTAAGGATTCATGCAAAGATATATCCAAAGAATAATTGGTTGCAGATGAGGTATTGTGTCACTAGGGAGGAATTCCAATGGGCCATGAAGGACTGGCAAGATGAGTGGAGGGTATGAGTGACCTTAAAGAAGGGACAAAAAGGGAATCATCCAGTAGCAACTGGAAAGAAACAAAAATCCAACAGTCCGGAAGCAAACACCAAGAAGGTTATAGAGCGTGCAAAAGACACAGGATGGAGCACAATGGTGAGGAAAATAAGACAATGGAAGAACATCCCAAATCCATCAATATAGGAGAAGGATCATTCCAGAGTGACCAATGGAGGAGTACAAAAGGAGGAGAATGTTCCCATGTAGAAGGAACAAGAAGCAAGAGATATCTCGAATATAGAAGTACCCACAATGTAAGAGTAGATAGAAACTCTACCAATGAAGAGGACTGTGTTGCAAACAATAGGACAGAGGAAAAATATGAGGTCGCATAAGCATCCTGGAGTTGACATTGATAGAGCATGATGTTGAACTAGTAGTTGAGAAGGTACAGGATTGTGTAGCAGAGTCGTGGGACGATGTTGAAAAGAAGTAAGAAGAAATAATTAGGAAACTAAGAGAGTTTGAGGAATCGTTGGGACAACTACAATTGGATGCATCATAGAAAAAGGAAATGACACAGATATTGCATATTGTTAAGGAAAATACAATGGTTGTGTAGAAGATGGTCCATCTCATAGTGGTAAGTAGTGAAAATTTTGTGATCACTCAGGATATGTTGCAAATAGATGAGGAGATGGTGCAGAAGTCCATGAAAGACATTGATCACTTAGACTTGGCATTGTCCAAGGTCCCCACTAAAGCGCTATACAAACTATCAGTTAGCATCACACAGGAAATCCAATCTAGAGCACGCGTGAATGCGATGGAGTTACAAACAGCAAATGACATAAAGGATACACGAAAGATATCTCGCAACAAAGTGTGGGTTGAGAAGGACGAGGAAAAGAAGTGCGTTGGCCAAATTGAGTAGCGCATAGAACAAGTATTCAAGTCCATTACAGACAGGGCATAAGAAGGGGCGCATTTATAGACACACTAGAAAATTAGGAAGATCATGCATGCGATGGAAGATTATAAAAGTCACGTAACATAATTAATGGCACAATTGAACCCAAGCATGTCACTAGAAGTTAGATCACAGAGAGAACAGGATATGGTCGGACATATGGAGAACATGACAGAGAGTATCAAGGAAGTTTCAAATTTATACGAAAGAAGCACACAACTCTGGACAAGTCTGGAAGAGGACGAGAAGTTGCAAGCATTGAAACAGAAGGAAGAAGGAGTCAACACAACCACATAATATTTGAAGAAAAATCATAAGGTTGTGAACATTCAGGAGAGGCTCAAAAGCGCACAAGATTTAAATAATTTACAAACTGAATTGAAGAAGGTACAAACAAAGAAGCAGTTGAGACAGGCTCAGTTGGAGCCACTATAGAAAGATGCAAAAAATATATTGATTGATATGGATATAGAAAATGCCCAAATGCTAAATATTAGGTTGTAAGATGAAGAGATGTTGAAGGAACATCTCACTGCATAGAATATGGAGTCTGTTGTAGAGAAGAATTCACAAGTGAAGACTTATGCTAAAGAGATATCAGGTTGATTCCAAGAGTTGGAAAAATATGTCAAGGAGGGAAACACTTCCTGAAAGGCTTGGGACGAGCCGCAAGTAAGTGTTAGGGGCCTATTGGAGGAGGATATTTTAGAGTACAACAAAAAAAATGACATAGACATATAAGGAATGTACTAAAGGAAGTAGCGCCCGCCAGGAAAAAAGGGAAAGAAGCACAACAAAACGCAAGGAAAGAAGCACATAAATAAATAAGGAGAAGAAGTGAAGAGTCAAAGAAAGGAACAGTTGGATCTAGGACCATCTACATGCCAGGAAAAAAGGGAAAGCAACATGTTAGGAAATAAGGAGAAGAAGTGAAGATTCAAAGCAAGGAACGGTTAAATTGAGGACCATTCACATGCAAGGAGTTACTATGTGGAAAAACCTAATCCACTAGGGTTATGGTTTTGGGTCTCTATTGTAAGGGATTTTACCCATTTTGGTAGTATAAATGGGCATTGTAAGATTTTAGGAGATCATCTTATATTATCTTTGGTATGTTTTGATATTTTTGAGTGACGGTTACTAGTTTTTGTCGAGATTTTTGGAGATCAGTATGTTTTGGAGTTGTAACTGAGGGTTAGGTCGCAAGTTGTGGATCTTGGTGTGACATTGGTCAGCCTCACCATTACTAAACTTGTGATGTAATGCGTGCAGTGCAATATTTTTATGAAGAATAATAAGAAGTAGAAGATATTTGTGGAAGTAGCCCAGGGGGGTGAACCACGGTAAATCATGGTGTCTCTATGTGTATTTCTCTTATGTGTTTCTTTTATATGAATTATGATGAATAAGTAAGTAAATGAATGAATTTGTTTATAGCACGCACTAGAATAGACATGTTATTGACTGCAAAATGAATGTTAAAGGTTAAATGAATGGTAAATATGATGATGAACATTGAATTAGAAGTATAGGTATGCCTGACATTCCATGAGCATCATCCCTTCCATGATTGTAGACATTTTGGTCATGATATCACCCATAGCCATCTCAGGTGAGACTGCGTTGTGCACAGTGTTTCCTTCTAGTTTACCAGAGGGGTCGATGGTTTCTAGGGTTTTGTTGGAGAACTAAGGTAGAACCCAGGTCAGCTCATACATCCAACAATGAGAGAGGGGGATAAAGGGGCTAAGCATTTTTATTATATTTTATTTACCCATATTGGTTCTAATTGGGAAAACTAGTTACATGAGCTTCTTGGGTGGAAGGCCATGTGGTTCTTGTTTTCATTTAATTATATAAACATCCCTTGTGGGATGTTTTAGGGGTTCACTTTTTTTCACCATTCACTCTTACACCCTTCTCACTCTTTCATTTTTTGTGCCTCATTCTTTCTAATTTGTGTGCTCTTGGGTCTAATTATGGAAACAAATGGCTCAAAGAGGAGAGCCATTGCTATATTGTTGTAATAAATTACTAATCATTCCAAGACGGAACAGATGCATGAGTGCATGTGATTGATGCAATCTGGAAAGAATTTTCCATAGCTGAGAATCCTTGGAGTTTCCAACAGGGATATTTCCTTACCAGAAGCATTGGATCCCTGTAGATAAATGGAACAACCTGGGGGACTCCATGGAAGATAAATGTGTTCATTTCTTTGGGTTGTACAGGCTGAAGGGGAAAGAGAGATGGAAATTAGGATTGATGTGTGGTTGGGAAAACCTGAGAGGTAATTAGACAAGTGTTGTGTATTTTATATTTGTCCTAGGACTCATCCTTGTGGATTCATAGCTCTGGCTTGGGGGTGACTTGTTGTTGAGAATTGGAACAGCAGTGTCTATGGTTGGGAGGAACGTCCTTGGTCTACAGTGAGTTGGTGATGGTTTGATTAAAGATAAGTTCTCTCTGTGTTTTTTGTATCTTTATATTTCGTTGTGTATTATTATTATCTCTAAGATTCATATTATAATGTGCATGCTTGCTAGTTATTTTTGTGCATGGCACATTGCTCCTTTCTTTGGATGGTTTAACTTCAATATTGATTATTGCATTATGTTTATTGCATTATTTCATTCTTGATTTTGAATTAATTATTATCAGAATTCAATTTGAGATCTAAAAGTGAGTTTCCATAGTAGCGTTCCTAGCCTATGGTTGGCTAGGTATGTTATAGATTGGTATCATAGCTTCTGGTTGAAACATCGGAATGGTATGGGTTGGAACAAGTGTGAATCATGAAGATTCACTGTCATAATTTTGATTTGAACAAATTTTGGGAAAAACGGAAAGATTAGAGAGAAACATCCCCAAATTCATGGGCAGTTTCTAGTATTAAATAATTCATACTCTCTAAGAAGTTTAATAGATTTGATATGCAGAGTTGCAGAGTCAAATTCAACTTGGAAGGTTGGAAAACATTTGTGTTTTAATGGCCATTGTAGCATGGGGAATATTTCAGAGAATTGATGGTTGAAATTGTGTTTGATCTTAACATCAACATCCTAGATTTGCCCTTAATAAATTTAAAAATTGATAAAGTTTTGAACTTTGACAAAGTTACCAGATCAACTGCTGAGATTCATTTAGGTGGTTTAAAAATGAGTAAGATCAATGGTTAATGGTCATTTTTGGCCATTTTAAAGTCGGAGGAAATCTACGTTCGATATCAATTTGAGTGGAAGATCGATGACCCAGATTCACTTGGGTTTTGGCAGAAAATTGCTAGATGTTGAAATTCGTCAACAGAAATATATGATCGTCGACGGTCGATGGTCAGAGATTGACAAGTTTTGGTGAAGTGTTGAAGTTTTCTAAGAGACATATTTGATCATCGATGGTCAATGGATTGGGGATCGACGAGTTCGGCGAAGTGTTGAAATTCAGCCAAATTACATCTAAGATCATCGATGATCGAAGGATCAAGGATCGACATGTTTGTCGAAGTGTTGGAATTTGGCCAACGAACATATAAGATTGTTGATGGTCGATGATCAGGAATCTACAATATTAGTGTGATGTCCATATTATTCAAAGATAAATTGTCAATGACCACTGAAGGAAAGGAATTTGGTGATGTATCATGCCACATCAGCATCCAAGTGTCATGCCACGTCAACCTAATTGATTCCTTAGGATGACGTGTCATGCTAGGTCATCATCCACATGTCATTCCATGTCAGCGAAGTGATGGTAGATCGTCGATGGTCGAGATTCGGTGAGATTTTTGGGAAATGTGGATTTTTCGGGGAATATAGTCGATGTTCGATGGTCTATGTTTGAGCACCGGTGAGATTCATGATAGACTTTTGGTTTTCAGGGAAAAACAGTCGATGGTCGGTGATCGAGCATCACGAAGATCGGTAGGAAGGTTTGGTTTGCAAGGGAAATCATTGATTCTTGATCATTGATCACCGATAGAAATAATATCAATTGTCCAGACTACTTCTGACTTGAGATCGATGATGCAGATCGCACTTAGGAAAAATTGTTCCATAGTTTCAAAGAAAAAAATAATAATTTTGGAGCCATTTTCATATTTTATAAAATAATTGAGACGAACAACTTTGGTTTAGTGAATTTTTTCCATAAGTGCACATATTATGATATAGTCAGTTTTGCCAAAAATTAAATTATGGAAAGAATGAAAAAGAACAAAGTTGAAGATTCTCGGTTGTTGTAGTTTTTTACTAGAGCATCAAATTAAACTTTTGAGAATTTTTATAAATTCTATATCAGTATTTTTATCTATGTCTCATACAAAATTTTATTTGTTTCCTGACATATTTTCTTCTGTAGTTGATAGAAGTTGGTGCTTCATAAAATTACACTAGTAGAAAAATTGCACAAAAAGGATGAAAATGGTTTTTTCAGGAAGCCATAACTTTCAACTTAGAGATCGGATTGGGGCATGAGTATAGTCGTTGGAAAGATGATTTAGAGGATGATAAACTTGAATTATTATATTTTGGATAATTACGATATATATTCATAAATTGAGCAGAAAAAGGACATGTAGCATTATTTGACAAATTCCTATAATATGTATAATTCTAACAAAATGGTTGCTTGCAAATTTGGCAGAATTAGAGGTATAATCAGATCAATTCAAGCCTAATATTGGATATCAGAGTCATGGAAGCATGGCATAGATTGTATAAGTTGGTTGAGGCAATAAATAGCTACAGAGCATGTAATGAAAAGTGGATAAAGAACTCAAGAAGAGTGAAACTAAGGAATTATTTTTCAGCTGCTACATAGGCTTAATGAATTGAAAGGCACAAAAACAAGAGTCATCACATAGGATGTGAAGTCAGCGGGTCAATAATTTCATTAGTGGGCATATAAAAGAAAATTAAGACTTCATAACATTGAAGGTATATATGTGTAGATAGCTACAAAACTTGATGTGAAAGAGAACATGGAGCTTACGAGGTGATGTGTAAATCATCTCTATGTGTCAAGCAGAGGAGTGCCTAGGAAGGATTTTCTACATATGACCTAGTTTCTTTGTATAAAAGTACTCAAAGAAAGAAATCCATTGTTGACATCAAAGTTTGCAATGGAAGCAGGATACCAATGCAGAGAAATTGGAGATAGAAAAATGAATGTTCTCACACTTGAAAAGTTCCACTGAATGAAAATAGACTTCCATTGGGAATGGTATTAAGTGTGAGGAGTATGGATTCATAGAGGATTGTCAAATGAAGTAATCCAATGGATAGTTGGAAGTAAAATTAATAGTAGAGATGTGGAATGAGTATGGGAAAGTTGATTTAAGGATGATGTGGTAGTAGAGTAATGGAATGTTGTGATCTACCTTATTCCAAGGTAATGTTTATATATGTCTTCCTAAGAGAAGTTGTTACAAATAGGACACATTAATTGGATTTTAGAATGGACAAGTGGAACTTGGATGGAAAGTGTTCAGACCAGAGAACGGTAGTGAAGATAAGTAGAATGGAAGAACAAAAGGAAACAAGGATTTGAAGAAATTCAAGGACAACAAGATACAACATAAATAAATAAATAAGAGAACTGAAACAGAAATGCACTAGAGTGGATGATGCATACAAAGAAATTAGAATGCATATGCATTAGTAGGCATGCTGACAGTGAGTGCTTAATTCATATGGATGTACATTGGTGCTTGAATATGCATATGGAATGTGTGTGGGCTTAGAATAGTTTGTTGTTATATATATGCAATATTGTTGTTATATTGAGTATGAATAATGATAGATTATGTATTCAAGAAAAATGATATATCATCGTTAAATATGTGGATGTTGATGTTTCTTATGAATTACATCTATGAAAAGACCCATGAGGGTGGTAGTAATGGTGATCAAAGGATGGAGGAGAAACCCTGAGAGATTCTACAAATACCAGTTGTTCAGGTAGCATCACAGCCACGCATGTATGCATTCAATTGCTTCTGATGTTCAAGGGGATTGAGGTAAGAATTCCCTCGGTTAATTTTTCAAGATTTAAATTGGCATGTAATCGTTGAAGGCCTAGAGTGTGTAAATGTTGTTGATGCTATAATGAATTTAGATAAATTATTAGTTGCATATTGTGTTATGATTGGTTATGGGAACAAAATCGTGTTAATTCAAGAGACATACTCCTTCTATAACAATGAATACCCATAGGGATAGTCATGTGTGAGACAATAAGATGTTTGGATGTGGAAGGGATATAGTGCTACATGAGTTCTCAATGGTTTTCCCTGCATAGTTGATGTTTGGACTGCAACCTCTTTGTTGAAATTGAAGAGAATTGAAGAATTGTATTCTTTGTGTTGTGTTTGGGTTGAAAAGGAAGGTATCCAAATAGTCAGGAAAGCAGAGGAAGTGTGTGGATGATGTGTTGAGGCATTGGCCAGACCATCCAACTCTCCTTGGTGAATGAATAACAAAGTTATTTGGTATTATGTAGTCAATGCATGGATGCATTGTGTATATGTGGCCATGGGTATTGGCACATTGATTTTTATTTTATTAGTAATTATTTGTTGCAATATGAAAAACCTGTGGTGATGAAAACACATAATGACGGATAGTTGCATTATATTTAATATGAATACTAGCTTAAGGTGATTGAATTGTTGTTGTTACAATTATGAGATCGATTTTTAAAGTTGTTGAAAATGTTACAAGCGGTATTAATGGAATTGTTGAATGCATTTTGGTGAATGCATGTATATATTTTATGGCAAAGAAATTATTATACTAATAGCTGAAATGATGTGACTATTGCTAACTCATGAAGTTGAGAACATTTCTGGAGATGTTATATGTTGCAATAAAAAAATTGTGGGTTAAAGCAGTTAAATAATTTTAAATTACAAAAAATCTTTGTTGAGGGAACAAAGTAATAAAAACATTGATGGCTAGAAGAAAGAAAATATCAGCTAATAATGCATGTGTAGAGGATGATGGGTTCATTCCAATTAATAGTTAGATTAATGGAAGTGATTGAATTGTTTTTGTAAACCATTATAAGATCATTTTGTGAAATTTTGTAATTGTTTCCATAAAATTATACATATGCATGATACTGACAACTTGTTTGGTTGAGTGAAGGTTGAGGAAAATTGCAGGTGGAGTGGTCTTGGATATGGAAAATAATGTAATCCCATAAGGAATATTATTCTCTACTGTTGGAAGAGCCAGACATTATGAACAAAATATTATGCTTGGAAATTTTATTTTTCCTGTAAAATATAGTTTTGGGAATTATAATTTAATAATTACTGTCAATCTATTTTAGCTAAGTGTAAATTGAGAAAATTGCAGGTAGGATGGTATTGGATATGGAAGGGATGTAAGACCATAAGGAACACTAATACCTACATTTGCAGGAGCCAAACATTATGAGAAAAATCTTCATGTCTGGGGAAATTTTATTTCATGTATATAAACAAATTTGAGAAATTAAAAATTGTTATGATATAATAACAATTGGTTTGGCTCATTGGAGGCTGAGAAAATTGAAGGAATAGTGGTATTGGGTATGGAATTGTTGTAAGTCATAATAAAGATTGATTCTTGCAACTGCAAGAGCCAAACGAATTATGAGCAGGAAGATCATGCCTGGAAATTATATTTTCCTCTATAAAACATTTTTGACATTTATGATTGAAATTTGTTATGATGATATCTCATGATGATTGTATGTCTATAATATAGATGAGATGTTGGCTATGGAAGATAGAATCTCAAGAAAAACATCACTAGAATCAAATTGAGCTCAATGACAAAAGAATGGAATGAAGGAATTCCAGTGGACTTGTTGCAACTGGATTTCTTGGAGCCACAACTCTGAAACTTCTTGGCCAAGTGCACTAGAGCCCTAGAGAGAAGTGGAACAACCTTAGGGATTGCAGGGTAGAGAAAGGGGTTCATTTCTTTAGGTTTTGCAGGCCGATAGGGAAAGAGAGCTTGTTGGTTGGAACTGCTACTAGAAAAATAAATTATGAAGATTATTATGCGTGTTTTGGGTTAGAGTGCCTATGTATGCATATTTTCTTTTAGGATGGAGTGCCTATGTATATAAGAATTTGGTTGGATTTATTATGCAAATTAAAGATCAGAGTTCCTAGAATTGAAAGAACATCAATATGGTGTTGTGCACTAAGGATGGTACCAAAATAATGGGAGGGGGATGTAACACCTAAGGTTCTTTCCCTATAAACTAGAATGTATTATGTAATTGCGACTTAGGTTGGTGAGCCGGAAAGGTTGGAAATGGGTCGGAGTGCCTATAAATGTAATAGCTCTATATATATTAATAAAATACATCGTTGGTTGCAATACAGACAAGGACAAGATATAGGGGTCTATGATTTCATGAGAAAGGGGGATAAAGATGCTAAGTCTTTGATGCAGGAGCATCGCCAACAAAGCATGAGTGGAAGATAGCTCAACGCACTAGAGTGCATTTTGAAGCAATTATTTTGAATTTAAGAAGGAATATCACGCAAATTTTTTGAAAAGATTGTAATTTAAAAAATTATTAAATGTTTTAGAGTTGATCCATCACATGAGATCGGTGGGGAATGTATGTTATTTTAATGTAGTAGCTTGTAGTATAGATTCAATGTGTTCGATATTATATGTCTATCTCAAACATTTATTGTAATAAATCCTTAGTAGTTGAATGTTTTTATTTCAATAGGATAGCACTAAGGTAGTCAGAGGGAAAATCTCTATGATCCATCTTGTATAAATAAATGTATTGCTACCCAAATGAGGTTGTTGAAGGTTGTTGATAGTTGTTGCAATTTAGTCAAATTCTTGTTGAAGACTATTGTAGTTGGGAGTTGTTGAGAGATGCTAAAGACCATTGTATGAACCCATGTACATATCATTTGAATGAATATAAGAGAGAAGCATTTTTCCACATGTTTGGTGTTATTTCTATTGTGTCTATCTGAATGAATGAATGGTAGGCTTTATGTTAAATTGAATTATTTGTCATTTAATGTTATTATGTTATGAATGCATTTACATGGTTGAATGTATGAATCTGTGATATATTAGATAAATTTCAATTGGTTCTCTTCTACGATCCCAAGGAGTGCATAGTGTCTGCAAGGTGTGTGTTGGAAGAGTCTATTTCGACCTAGAAGCTTGAAAGAGATAATGTGAAACTTTTGTTTGAAAGGAGTGCATAAGTGTTTGCAAGGTGTGCATCAAGAGAGTTTGTTTTGACTTAGAAGTTCAGAAGGGATAACTTGAAGGTGTGTGTTAGAAGAAACGCACTGCAATTCGTATTGTTCAGGAGGGGAAATTGATATATGGAAGGACCGTTGCAAGGAGTGCACATTCATCATCAAGAGTCAAGTTAAATAAAGTTCGTCACAAGGAGTGTGCAAGGTCGTTACTTGGGTAAGTATCGAAGAAGTTATTCTAAAGAATTCAGAGTGTTGAGGAGGAACAAGTCCAAGAAAGAGAACTTGGAACTTTGTATGCAAGTGTGCATATTTTCCACAAGGAGTGTGCGACAGAGTCTTTTGACTCAGAACCTTGGGAAGAGTAGTTTGAGAGTATTTGCAGAAGAGTGTGAAGAATTGTTTCAAGTTGTACACAGTCGTCCACATAGAAGCTAATTCGTGGAGAAGACATGTTGAGAGGTGTGCACAGGGTAAAATTTGTCTAAGTATCAAAGAAACATCATGAGGAGTTAAAGTGTTTGAGAAAGAACAAGCTCAGAAGGGACAGTGGCAAGAATTATTCAATAGAGTGGAGCCCTTGAAGATTCCCCAAAATTAACGAGCAAGATCCATTTAGGAGCAAGCGCAATCGTTCCAAACCATCAGATCTGGGAGATTTTCATGGAGGATAGCCATGGGTTGTTTTGGCACTTCATGGTTCGAAGGCGTAGAAGTGTTGTAAGAGTGGGGGTCGCCAAAGTCGTGAAGTCACAAAGTGATCCTAGCCATTGGCTATGAGGAGGATATGCAACAGTGGATTTGAGAGTTCAGGAGTTGGAGTTTCAAAGATTGTGTGGAGTGAGAAAAATATTCGTGAAGTTGTGAAGGCCGAAGTGAATCTGTACCGAAAGATATAGGAGGACACGCGACAGAAATCCATGTGTATCACTAGAAGGTGTTTTGGAAGAAAACAAGGGTGGAGGTAAAAAAATCGTTGAAGCCTGAAACTACGAAGGGAGTTGGACCACGGTCACATTCATGGTCATATTGGAAAAGGAGTCTAGCACGGGAGCTAGTACTCGCAAATTGGTGTTGCCATAAGTGTCCGAGAGTAGGGTCATGAGTGATTTGAACCTCCAGGTAACATCAAAGGGACCTATGTAATTTTTTTCAGTGCCTGCTAGAGGCTTGAAAAGTCAATTTGTCTTAAGTGTTTAGAATATCCTTGACCAAGAGGTCGCAAAACCCCTAGGAGGGGAAGGGGGTTGCACTAAAGTGGTATCAGAGCCTGATTTTATTTTCAGGTAGAAGAGAGGATACAAAGAAAATAGTCTGTTATCATCAAGTGGTAGTTGTGTAAAGGAGAAACATTCAGCACAATGTCACCTAGAAGACGTGCAGAGCCACTTGTAGAAAATCGAGTTGTGGAAATGAAGATGAGAGAAATTCTCGTAGGGATAGATGCGATGGAGACATCACAAAGGAGAGCACTTAATGCTAGAGACTTCAATGATGCAGAGAATGACTATGTGGAATTTGAAGAAGTTGCAGTAGAATATGGTGCAGAGGAACACTTACTGAAAGCAGTTTTCAAATTGGGAGCTAGAGCGAAGATATACATCACAATGTATGAAGGCAATTTATATGTTGAAGAATTGTTGGATTGGAGAAGGGAAATGGAAAATTACTTCGACTATGAAGACGTCGATGAGGAGAAGAAGTTGAAGCATGTTGTCATAATATTAAAAGGACATGTAGAGCTATAGTGGGATGAACTGCAAGCTGACAGAAGATGCAAGGGAAAGAAAATGATCAAGATTTGGGACAGAATGGTAGCCAAGCTAAAGGATAAATTCATACCCAAGGACTATCAGATAAATTTGTTCAGGAAGTTGTAGAAACTGAGACAGAAGGGAATGACTGTGAAAGAGTACACAAGGGAGTTCTACAAGTTGAACATCAGGTCTGGACAAAGTGAAAGATATGATGACAGGGTTGCTAGATATATTAATGACCTGATATATGAAATCCAGGACAAAATTAGCATGATGACGGTGAGAACAGTGGAGGACGATTATCAGATGTGTTTATACTAAAAATAGTTGTGCATCTGACAGCGCCAATTTTTTTATTTCCATACTGGGAAAATGAATTTTATGTGCATTTGGATGCATCTGCAATAGCACTTGGAGAAGTATTAACACATCTGGGAGAAGGGAATATATATCATCAAATTGCATTTGCAAGCAACAAGTTGCCAGATTCATAGCAGAATTATTGCACAACATAAAGACAAGGATTGGCTATGGTATATGCATTGTATAAGTTCATACATTATTTGTTAGGAAAACACTTTAAGATGTTTACAGATCACTCTGCTCTTATATATTTGGTCAATAATCCAGTGATGGGGGTGCGAATATGCAGATGGTTACTATTGTTCCAAGAGTTTGACTTTGAAGTTGTGGTGAAATCTAGAAGATTGAATGCAAGACCAGATCATATGAAAAGGATAACTAATGGAGAGGAACCAAGAAACTTGGAGGATAATTTCTCAGATGCACAATTATTTTTAGTATAAATTGTTGATGAATATTTTTTTGGCATTATTGAATTTTTGAGTACATTATTTTCCCCAAAGGAATTTAATATTGTGTAGAAGAAAAAAATGGTAGTTAGAGATGCATACTACCAACATATTGTAGGGCACTTTTACAAACTTTGTGGAGACAACGTTTTGAGGAGATATGTTATGGAGCATTAAATGCCCATCATTTTAGCAAAATCACATGAAGGAATTGTTGGAGGACATTACCTAGGGAAAGATATTGCACAGAATATATTGCACACATAATTGTGGTGGTCAATAGTTCACAAGGATGAAAAGAAGTATTGTCAGAATTGTGATGTCTGTCAAAGGGTTGTAAAACCATCCATAATGGATGAGATTTCATTAATACCTCAAGTAACTTTGAAGGTTTTTGACAAGTGAGTAGTATATTTTGTGGGACGAATTAATCCACCAACTAGAAGATCAGGAGCTAGGTATATTATTACAGCAATGGAATATTTGACCAAACGGGCGGAAGTATCACCATCAAAGGATTGCAGTGAACTTATTATTTGAGCAAGTGGTCACAAGGTTTGGATTCCCTCAACTTCTGATGACTGATCAAGGGACTCGTTTCATCAATAGTACTATCCAGGCAATGACTGAATAATTCGAGATACATCATCTTAAGAGCTCCCCTTAGCATCCTCAAGCTAACTGAACAGTGGAATCATTTAACAAGATATTGGAGAATTCCTTAACCAAGATCTACAATGTGAACAGGGGTGACTGGGATTTGAAGATACCAACAGTGTTATGGGCATGTAGAACTACATGCAAGAATCTTACAGGGAAGACACCTTTCAAACTTGTGTATGGACAGGAAGAAGTAGTTCCTCTATAGTATTTGATACCTAGTCTACGCATTGCAACAATTATAGATATGAAAAAAAAGAGGTGTAGCTCAAGAAATATTGGCACAACTCATGGAATTAGAAGAAGATAGAATTGTATTTGGTTTCCATCAAGAGGTATAAGAGTCAAAGGATAAGACTTGGCATGACAGACATATTAAGAAGAAGAACTTCAAAGAAGGAGATCTAGTTCTCCTCTATGATAGTAAATACTTGCATCATACAAGGAAGTTCATAATGCATTGGCTATGGCCATATGAGATAAAGTATGTCACAGATGGAGGTGTTGTGCAAATGCAGGACTTAGCAGGCAAAGAGATGCAAGGATTGGTGAATGCTAGTCGAATAAAACTATATAGGGATAGTCGGCCTACCAACCTTCAATGATTGTTGTGTAGAAAGTATAAATGTACATATTGTATATAGTAGGAGTCAAAAAGAAGAAAAAAATGAATAATAGAAGAAGAAAAAAAGTAGAAAAATGAGAAAAATGAGAAAAAGACAAAAAGAAGTAGGTCGATGGATAAGTGGTAGACATGCAATTGAAGGATACATCACACAGCAGAAGATAGAGATAGGTATAACAGAACTTGAAGACACTGTGTGACAGAAAAAGTGAACACAATGTGACGGGATAGAGAGCTACCAGAAAAATAAAATGGCGTTGAATAGAAAAATGGGATACGATAGAGAATTTACGACAAGCTTTATAAAAGCAGGAAACTTGCAAGATAACCATCATTATGACTTAGATCATACAAGAGATAAGGAAAGAAATTTGAGCAAACACATAGAGAGACCAAGTATCCACGGATTTTTCAACAACAATTAATAGCAGTAGGTTCAATATTTTGCATTATGGAGCCACCAAAGGTTGGAGCACCCAGTTGAATAATAAGAAACAATTGCAGCCACACAAGATCATCGCAGGAGTGAGTACAAAAAGTTGAAAAACCTAGTCAACAAGCAGTATTTGTAGACGTGGATAGGATTCCATCACCTGAACCAGTGATCCCAACAGTTATGGAAGAACAAGAGAAGGTCACAGAGCAAATGGAAGTGGATCCAATGGATAAAGGACAAAAACCTATCGAAGAAAATAACCCCACACAGTAGTTGGTCTTGGGATAAATACAGACTACAACTGACAAAAAAGAAAAAAGAATAGAGTCAAGCAAGCCTAGGGTAGAGGTCGAACTAGTATAGAAACCTGTCACGGAGACAGTACAAAAAACAGAAGAACAAGTGAAAGTAGAAGATATTATAGGAGAACCAGACTCATATGCAAAGTAAGAAGAAGAAGGACATCAAGAGGTAGGTACATAAACCATGACAGAAAAAGGAAAGGGAAACAACCAATACAGAGGTCGTCATACAAGAAGGAAAAAGTCATAATAGAACTACCTCGCATACCAGAAGGAGTGACAATTCTTCCTAACATTTTAGGATGTGTGGAAAAACTAAGGTATGCAATACATGACATAGAAAATAGAGATAAATTCTTTGAATTTGAGCCACAGGTATACATGGAGAGCAAAGGGATAAGTATGGCATGAGTTCCAATATTGGAACCAAAGCAGTGGATAACAGGGTTATACAATACAGAGATAATGAACCTACTGGAAATCCCTCATTTTGGACGTGGAAAGCATGTGAAAAAATGTGTCAAACAATTATTGGTGTTAGTACATGGGGGTATTATGTTGATAGATAGGCTAGTATCAATCGATGTTAATTTGATTGCAAATATCATAGGTTTTCCAACTAATAGAGGGAAGCATGAGCAATATCTGGATGATAAAACCAAGGAGAAGACCCTGGTAGAGGAGATGAAGAAAAAATATGGAACAGTGAGAGGGTCTAGGGGAATTATAATCAATAGGATCAATGAACCTACGAAAATATTGGCAACCAATATAATGGCATGCAAATTTATAAGGAAGCATCACAAGGAAGAAGCACCATCGGGGGTGATAGCAGTAGTCGTGTAGTGAATGAAGGGGAATTTACTTATCTGGACTCCAAACTTATTGAACGTATGTTTGGATGATTTCAAAGATGCACAAGACTTAGGAACATATTTTCATTACTCGTGATTGATCATACTTATAACATTGGTGCGATGGAGACACCTGAAATACAACATGTTTTGTAAAAGGATAGGAAAGTTTCGCGCAACACAATATGCAACATTGTGGCATAATTCAACCGCAAAATAAAGGAAGGCCAACTCTAGCATATTTTCAATGTATTTGGAGGAGACACTGGAAAAGGTGGTTGAGACATGGAGGATACCACCAGAACTGGTGGACGAACACAAAGATATAGCATATTTTCAGGTATCAAGGAACAATGTAAGGATTCATGCAAAGAGAGATCCAAAGAAGAATTGGTGAGGTATTGCGTCACTAGGGAGGAATTCCAATGGGACATGAAAGACTAGCCAAATGAGTGGAGGGTATGAGTGACCTTAAAGAAGGGACAAAAAGGGAAGCATCCAGTAGCAACTGGAAAGAAACAGAAATCCAGCAATTCGAAAGCAAACACCAAGAAGGTTACAGAGCGTGCAAAAGACACACGATGGAGCACGATGGTGAGGAAACTAATACAATGGAAGAACATCACAAATTCATCAATATAGGATAAGGATCATGCCAGAGTGACCAATGGAGGAGTACAAAAGGAGGAGAATGTTCTCATGCATAAGGAACAAGCAGCAGAAGATATCTTGAATATAGAAGTACCCACAATGTAAGCGCAGATAAAAACTCTACCAATGAAGAGGACCATGTTGCAGGCAGCAGGACAGAGGGAAAATGTGAAGTCACATAAGCATCCTAGAGTTGACATTGATAGAGCATGATGTTGAACTAGTAGTTGAGAAGGTACAGGATTGCGTATCAGAGTCATGGGACGATGTTGAAAAGAAGTAAGAAGAAATAATTAGGAAACTAAGAGAGTTTGAGGAAACATTGGGACAACTACAATTGGATGCATCACAACAGAAGGAAATGACACAGATACCACATATTGCTAAGGAAAATACAATGCTTGTGTACAAGATGGTCCATCTCATAGTGGTAGGTAGTGAAAATGTTGTGATCACTCGGGATATGTTGCAGATAGATGAGGAGATGGTGCAGAAGGCCATGAAAGACATTTATCACTTAGACTTGGCATTGGCCAAGGTCCCCACTAAAGCTATATATAAACTATAAGTTAGCATAACACAGGAAATCCAATCTAGAGCACGCGTGAATGTGACCGAGTTACAAATAGCAAAGGACATAAAGGATACACAGAATATATCTCTCAACAAAGTGTGGGTTTAGAAGGATGAGGAAAAGCAGTGCATTGGCCAAATCGAGTAGCGCATAGAAGAAGTATTCAAGTCCATTATAGAAAGTGCACAAGAAGGGGCGCATTTACAGACACATTAGAAAATTAGGAAGATCACACATGCGATGGAATATTATAAAAGTCACATAACATAATTAATGGCACAACTAAACCCAAGCATGTTGCTAGAAGTTAGATCACAGAGTGAACAGGAGATGGCCAGACATATGGAGAACATGACACAGAGTATCAAGGAAGTTGCAAAGTTGTATGAGAGAAGCACGCAACTCTGGACAAGTCTAGAAGAGGACGAGAAGTTGCAAGCATTGGAATAGAAGGAAGAAGGAGTCAACACAACCACATAATATTTGAAGAAAAATCATAAGGCTGTGAACATTCAGGAGAGGCTGAGAAGCGCACAAGAGTTAAAGAATTTACAAACCAAATTGAAGAGGGTACAAATAGAGAAGCAGTTGAGACAGGCTCAGTTGGAGCCACTACAGGAAGATGCAATAAATATGTTGATAGAGATGGATATACAAAATTCCCAAATGGAAAATATTAGGTTGTAGGCTAAAGAGATGTTGAAAGAACATCTCACTGCGTATAATATGGAGTATGTTGTAGAGAATAATGCACAGGTGAAGACTTATGCTAAAGAGATATTAGGTTGATTCCAAGAGTTGGAAAAATATGTCAAGGAGGTAAACATTGCATGAAAGTATTGCGACGAGCCACAAGTAAGTGTTAGGGGCCTATTGGAGGAGGCTATTTTGGGGTACAACACAAAAAATGAGGCAGACATCTAAGGAATGTACAAAAGGAATCAGTGCATGCCAAGAAAAAAGGCAAAGTAGCACGATAGAACGCAAGGAAAGCAACACGTCAGGAAATAAGGAGAAGAAGTGAAGAGTCAAAGCAAGGAATGGTTGGATCTAGGACCATCTACACTCCAAGAAAAAAGGGAAAGTAGTGTGTTATGAAATAAGGATAAGAAGTGAAGATTCAAAGCAAGGAACTATAGGATTGAGGACCATCCGCACGTAAGGAGTTACTATGTGGAAAAACCTAATCCACTAGGGTTATGGTTTTGGGTCTCTATTGTAAGTGTTTTACCCATTTAGGTAGTATAAATGGGCATTGTAAGATTTTAGGAGATCATCTCATCTTATCTTTGGTATGTTTTGATAGTTTTGAGTCACGGTTACTAGTTTTTGTCGAGAGTTTTGGAGATCAGTTTGTTTTGGAGTTGTAACTGAGGGTCAGGTCGCAAGTTGTGGATCTTGGTGTGACATTGGTCAACCTCACCATTAATAAACTTGTGATGTAATGCGTGCAGTGCAAGATTTTGATGAAGAATAATAAGAAGTAGAAGATCTTTGTGGAAGTAGCCTAGGGGGGTGAACCACGGTAAATCATGGTGTATGTATGTGTATTTATCTTATGTGTTGCTTTTATATGATTTATGATGAATAAGTAAGTAAATGAATGAATTTTTTTACAGCGTGCACTAAAATATTCATGTTATTGACTACAGAATGAATGGTAAATATGATTATGAACATTGAATTAGAGGTATAGGTATGCCTGATATTCCATGAACATCATCACTTCCATGATTGTAGACATCTTGGTCAGCAATCAACCATAGCCATCTCGGGTGAGACTGCATTGTGTGCAGTGTTTCCTTCTAGTTTACCAAAGGGGTCGATGGTTTCTAGGGTTTTGTTGAAGAACTAAGGTAGAACCCAGGTCAGCTCATACATCCAACAATGAGAGAGGGGGATAAAGGGGCTAAGTATTTTTATTATATTTTATTTACCCATATTGGTTTTATTTGGGAAAATTAGTTACATGAGATTCTTGGGAGGAAGCCCATGTGGTTCTTGTTTTCATGTAATTATATAAACATCCCTTGTGGGATGTTTTGGGGGTTCACTTTTTTTCTCCATTCACTCTTACACCCTTCTCACTCTTTAATTTTTGGTGCCCCATTCTTTCTAATTTGTGTGCTCTTGGGTCTGACTATGGAAACGAATGGCTTGAAGAGGAGAGCCATTGATAGATTGTTGTAATAAATTATTGATCATTCCAAGATGGAATGAATGCATGAGTGCATGTGATTGATGCAATCTAGAAAGAATTTTCCACAGCTAAGAATCCTTGGAGTTTCCAGCATTGATATTTCCTGACCAGTAGCATTGGAGCCCTGTAGATAAATGGAACAACCTGGGGGACTACATGGCAGAGAAATGTGATCATTTATTTGGGTTGTGCAGGATAAAGGGGAAAGAGAGATAGAAATTAGGATTGATGTGTGGTTGGGAAAATTTGAGAGCTAATTAGACAATTGTTGTGTGTTTTATATTTTTCCTAGGACCCATCCTTGTGGATTCATAGCTCTGGATTGGGGGTGACTTGTTGTTGAGAATTGGAACAGCAATGTCTATGGTTGGGAAGAACGTCCTTGGACTGCAGCGAGTTGGTGATGGTTTAATTAAAGATAAGTTATGTATGTGTTTTCTATATATTTATATTTCGTTGTGTATTATTATTATCTCTGAGATTCATATTATAATGTGCATGCTTGCTGGTTATTTTTTGTGCATGCTTGCTGGTTATTTTTTGTGCATGGCACGTTGTTCCTTTCTTTGGATGGTTTAACTTCAATCTTGATTATTTCATTGTGATTATTGCATTATTTCATGCATGATTTTGAATTAATTATTATCAGAATTCGATTTCATATCTAAAAGTGAGTTCCCATAGTAGCGTTCCTACCCTGTGGCTGGCTAGGTATGTTATAGATTGGTATCATAGCTTCTGGTTGGAACATCGGAATGGTATGGGTTGGAACAAGCATGAATCAGGAATCTTCGCTGTCATAATTTTGATTTGTACAAATTTGGGGAAAAACGGAAAGATTAGAGAGAAACATCCCCAAATTCATGGGTAGTTTCCAGTTTTAAATAATTCAGACTCTCTAAGAATTTTAATAGATTTGATATGTAGAGTTGCAGAGTTGCAGAGTCAAATTTGAGTTGGAAGGTCGGAAAACATTTGTATTTTAATGGCCATTGTAGCGTGGGGAATATTTCATAGAATTGATGGTCGAGATCAGGTTTGATCTTAAGATCAACATCTTAGATTCGTCCTTAATAAATTTAAAAATTGATAAAGTTTTAAAGTTTGACAAAGTTACCAGATCAACTTCTGAGATTCATTTCGGTGGTTTAAAAATGAGGAAGATCAATGGTCCATGGTCATTTTCGGCCTTTTGGAGGTCAGAGGAAATCAACGTTCGAGATCAATTTGAGTGGAAGATCGACGACCCAGATTCACTTGGGTTCTGGCATAAAATTGCTAAGTGTTGAAATTCGTCAACAGAAATCTATGATCGTCGACGGTCGATGGTCACGTATCGACAAGTTTTGGTAAAGTGTTGGTGTTTTCTAAGAGACATATTTGATCATCGATGGTCGACGGATCAAGGATCGATGAGTTCAGTGAAGTGTTGAAATTCGGCCAAATGACATCTAAGATCATCGATGATTGAAGGATCGGGGATCGGCGACTTTGGTGAAGTGTTGGAATTTGGCCAACAAACATCTAATATTATCGATGGTCGATGATCGGGAATATACAATATTAGTGTGATGTCCATATTATTCAAAGATAAATTGTTAATGACCACTGAAGGAAAGGAATTTGGTGATGTATCATGCCATGTCAGCATCCAATTTTCATGCCACATCATCCCATTTGATGCCTTAGGATGACGTTTCATGCTAGGTCATCATCCATGTGTCATGCCATGTCAGCGAAGTGATGGTCGATCGTCGATGGTCGAGGGTCAGTGATATTTTTGGAAAATGTAGATTTTTCAGGGAATATCGTTGATGGTCGATGGCCTATGTTCGGGCATCGGTGAGATTCGTGAGAGACTTTTAGTTTATGGAAAAAAACGATTGATGGTTGATGGTCGGTGATCGAGCGTCAGGAAGATCGGTAGGAAGGTTTAGTTTGCAAGGCAAATCGTTGATTCTCGATCATTTATACCTGATATAAAGAATATCAATTGTCCAAACTGCTTTTGACTTGAGATCGATGATGCAAATCGCACTTAGGAAAAATTGTTCCACAATTTCAAAAAGAAAAACAATTTTGGAGCCATTTTCATATTTTGGCCATAACTGGAGTAAATTAAGTCGAATTGAGATGAAACTTATGTTTTTTGTCTATGGAGAGGAGATATACAAAAGTGTCAAAAAGTTCCTTTGTCCAATTTTGCATGGATTGGTCAGAAAATGCAAAATAATGGTTTTTAAAGATTTGGGTCCAGATCATTGGCAAAGGTTTGGATTAAGATGAAACTCCTAGAGAGAGTCCAAAAATAATAAATCCAAATAAAACATGAAGGAAATGAATAAATCCTAAGTGTATTTGAATGGGGATACTGAAATAGGCCAAAATCCACAATTCTTGGCCACTTTTTTTGGATTTTTAGAGATTTTTAGAGGAGAAAAAGTGACCATATATCACAAAACTAGAAAATTTTATTAACTCAACATTTTATAAAATAATTGAGACAAACAACTTTGGTTTAGTGAAATTTTTCCATAAGTGCACATATTGTGATATAGTCAGTTTTGCCAAAAACTAAAGTTTGGAAAGAGTGAAAAAGAACAAAGTTGCAGATTCTCGATTGTTGTAGTTTTTTACTAGAGCATCAAATTAAAATTTTGAGAATTTTTATAAATTCTATATCAGTGTTTTTATCTATGTCTCATACAAAATTTTCTTTGTTTCCTGGCATATTTTCTTCTGTAGTTGATAGAAGTTGGTGTTTCATAAAATTACACTAGTAGAGAAAATGCACAAAAAGGATGAAAATGGTTTTTTCAGGAAGCCATAACTTTCAACTTAGAGATTGGATTGGGGCATGAGTATAGTCGTTGAAAATATTATTTAGAGGATGATAAACTTGAATTATTATATTTTGGAGAATTATGATATATATTCATAAATTGAGCATAAAAGGGACATGTAGCATTATTTGACAAATTCCTATAATATGTATAATTCTAACAAAATGGTTGCTTGCAAATTTGGCAGAATTAGAGGTATAATCAGCTCAATTCAAGCCTAATATTGGATATTAGAGTCATGGAAGCATGGCAGAGCTTGTAGAAGTTGGTTGAGACAATAAAGAGCTACAAAGCATGTAATGAAAAGTGGATAAAGAACTCAAGAAGAGTGAAACTAAGGAATTATTATTCAGCTGCTACAGAGTCTTAATGAATTGAAAGGAACAAAAACAAGAGTCATCACATAGGACATGAATTTAGTGGGTGAACAATGTGATTAGTGGGAATATAAATGAAAATTAAGACTCCATAACCTTGAAGGTAGATATGTGTAGATAGCTACAGAACTTGACGTGAAAGAGAACATGCATCTTACGAGGTGATGTGTAAATCATCTCTATGTGCCAAGCCGAGGAGTGCCTAGGAAGGATTTTCTAGATATGATCTAGTTTCTTTGTATAAAAGTACTCAAAGAAAGAAATTTATTTCTGACATCAAAGTTCGCAATGGAAGCAGGATACCAATGCAGAGAAATTAAAGATAGAAAAATCAATGTTCTCTCACTTTAAAAGTGCCACTGAATGAAAATAGACTTCCATTGGGAATGGCATTAAGTGTGAGGAGTATGGATTCATAGAGGATTTTCAAATGAAGTAATCCAATGGATAGCTAGAAGTAATTTTAATAGTAGAGATGTGGAATGAGTATGGAAAAGTTGATTCAAGGATGATGTGGTAGTAGAGTAATGGAATGTTGTGATCTACCTTATTCCAAGGTAATGTTTAGATATGTCTTCCTAAGAGAAGTTGACACATTAATTGGATTTTATAATGGCCAAGTGGAACTTGGCTGGAAAGTGTTTAGACAAGAGAACAGTAGTGAAGATAAGTAGAATGGAAGCACAAAAGGTAGCAAGGATTTGAAAAAATTCAAGGACAACAAGATACAACATAAATAAATAAATAAGAGAACTGAAACAGAAATGCACTAGATTGGATGATGCATACAAATAATTTAGAATGTATATGCATTCGTAGGCATGATGACAGTGAGTGTTTCATTCATATGGATGTACATTTGTGCTTGAATATGCATATGGCATGTGTGTGGGCTTAGAATAGTTTGTTGTTATATATATTCAATATTGATGTTATATTGAGTATGACTAATGATGGATTATGTATTTAAGAAAAATGATATATCATGATTAAAAATGCGGATGTTGTTGTTCCTTATGACTTACATCTATGAAAATACCCATGAGGGTGGTAGTAATGGTGATCAAAGGATTGAGGAGAAACCCTGAGAGATTCTACAAATACCAGTTGTTCAGGTAGCATCACATCCACGCATGTATGCATTCAATTGCTTCTGATGTTGAAGGAGATTGAGATAAGAATTCGCTCAGTTAATTTTTCAAGATTTAAATTGGCATGTAATCGTCGAAGGCCTAGAGTGTGTAAATGTTGTTGATGCTATAATGAATTTAGATAAATTGTTAGTTGCATATTGTGTTATGATTGGTTATGGGAACAAAACCGGGTTAATTCAAGAGACATAATCCTTCTATAACAATGAATACCCATAGGGATAGTCATGGGTGAGACAATAAGATGTTTGGATGTGGAAGGGATATAGCACTACATGAGTGCTCAATGGCTTGCCCTGCATAGCTGATGTTTGGACTGCAACCTCTTTGCTGAAATTGAAGAGAATTGAAGAATTATATTTTTTGTGTTGTGTTTGGGTTCAAAAGGAAGGTATCCAAATAGTCAGGAAAGCAGTAGGAAGTGTGTAGATGATGTGTTGAGCCATTGGCCATACCATCCAACTCTCCTTGGTGAATGAATAACAAATTTATTTGGTATTATGTAGTCAATGCATGGATGCATTATGTAGATGTGGCCATGGGTATTGGCACATTGATTGTTATTTTATTAGTAATTATTTGTTGCATTATGAAAAACCTGTGGTGATGAAAACACATAATGACGGATAGTTGCATTATTTTTTATATGAATACTAGATTAAGGTGATTGAATTGTTGTTGTTACAATTATGAGATCGCTTTTTGAAGTTGTTGAAAATGTCCAGGAAAGATAAATTGTAACTTTGTATGCAAGTGTGCATATTTTCCTCAAGAAGTACGCGACAGAGTCTTTTGACTCAGAACCTCAGGAGGAGTAGTTTGAGAGTATTTGCAGAAGAGTGTGAAAAATTGTTTCAATGCACAGCCATCCACATAGAAGCTAATTCATGGAGAAGACCTGTTGCGAGGCATGCACAGGGTAAAATTTGACTAAGTATCAAAGAAACATCCTGAGGAGTAAAAGTGTTCGAGGAAGAACAAGCTCAGATGGGATAGTGGCGAGAATTATTCAATAGAGTGTATCCCTTGAAGATTCCCCAAAATTAACGATAAATATCCATTCAGGAGGAAGAGGAATCGTTCCATACCATCAAATCTTGGAGAGTTTCACGGAGGATAGTCATGGATTATTTCATCACTTCGTGGTTCAAAGGCGTAGAAGTGTTGTAAGAGTCGGGGTCACCAAATTTGTGAAGTCACAAAGTGATCCTAGTTGTTGGTTGTGAGGAGGATATGCAGAAGCAGATTTGAGAGTTCAAGAGGTGGAGTTTCGGGGATTGTGTGGAGTGAGCAAAATATTCCCGAAGCCATGAAGGTCGAAGTGAATCTGGACCGTCAGATATAGGAGGACACACGGCAGAAATCTGTGTGTATCACTAGAAGGTGTTTTGGAAGTAAACAATGTTGGAGGTCACAAAATCGTCGAAGCCTGAAGTTACGAAGGGAGTTGACCCATGGTCACATTCGTGGTCATATTGGAAAAGGAGTCTAGCACGGGAGCTAGTACTCACAAATTGTAGTTGTCATAAGTGTCGAAGAGTAGGGTCGCAAGTGATTTGAACCTGCAGGTAACATCAAAGGGACCTATGTAAGTTTTTATAGTGTCTGCTAGAGGCTTGAAAATTCGATTCATCTTAAGTGTTTTGAAGATCCTTGACCGAGAGGTCGCAGAACCCCTAGGAGGGGAAGGGGGTTGCACTAAAGTAGTATCAGAGCCTGATTTTATTTTCAGGTAGAAGAGAGGAGACAAAGAAAATAGCCTGATATCATCAAGTGGTATTAGATACATCAAGTGGTAGTTGTTTAAAGGAGAAACGTTCAGCACAATGTCACTTAGAAGACGTGTAGATCCACTGGTAGCAAATCGAGTTGTGGAAAGGGAGATGAGAGAAATTTGCACAAGGCTAGATGTTATGGAGACATCACAAAGGAGAGCACCTAATGTTGGAGATGTCAGTTATGCAGAGAATGAAGAAGTGGAATTTGAAGAATTTGCAATAGAATATGTTGCAGAGGAACACTTACTAAAATCGGTTGTCAAATTGGGAGCTAGAGTGAAGATAGACATCCCAATGTATGAAGGCAATTTAGATGTTGAAGAATTGTTGGATTGGAGAAGGGAAATGGACAACTACTTTGACTATGAAGATGTCGATAAGGAGAAGAAGTTGAACCATGTTGTCATAATATTAAAAGGACATGCAGCGCTATGGTGGGATGAACTGCAAGCTAACAGAAGATGCAAGGGAAAGAAAAAGATCAAGAGTTGGGACAGAATGGTAGCCAAGCTAAAGGATAAACCATACCCAAGGACTATCAGATAAATTTGTTCAGGAAGTTGTAGAACCTGAGACAAAAGGGAATGACTGTGAAAGAGTACATAGGGGACTTCTACAAGTTGAACATCAGGTTTGGACAGAGAGAAAGATATGATGAAAAGGTTGCTAGATATATTAATGGCTTGAGATATGAAATCCAGGACGCAATTAGCATGATGACAGTGAGAACAGTGGAGGACGCTTATCAGATTGCATTGAAAGTAGAAGAGAATTTGGCCAAAAGCAGAGCCAACAAAGCAGAGGAAGAAGTCCAAACAGAGGTAAGGGAATTTCCCATGACAAGGCATAGAATCCCAAGGTTGAGACTAAAAAACTTCATAGTCATTATAAAGAGGAGGAAGTTCTCGAGGGAGATAGTATGGTGGAAGAAAATATTTTCCTCAAGGAAGAGGAAGAGGCAAAGGAGGAGAAGTGAAGTGTTATGCCTATGGAAAGACAGGACACATGTCTTGGGAATTCCCTCAGAGAAATAAAGAGGGAGGAGGTAAAGCTCACATTTCATAAGTGCAGAAGAAGAATTTTGAAGCAGAAGGTGCAGAAGATGGGAGATTTTTTATGATGAAGAAGGTTCTCTTGAAGCAGAGCCATAGGTTCAAAAAATAGTGCAGAGGAATAGTTTGTTCAGAACTAATTGAAAGACTAAAGATAGAGTATGCAAGGTGATAATTGACAGTGGGAGAACTGATAACTTAGTATCCATAGAGATTGTGGAGAAATTGGAGTTGGAGACAACTGCACATCTGACTCCGTATAAGGCCTCATGGTTGCAGAAAGGTCACCAGGTAACAGTAACTAAACAATGCCTAGTTGAATTTAAGATAGGAGGGTATAAAGATGAGATTTTGTGTGATGTGATTCCCATGTATGTGTGTCATGTTTTATTGGGGAGACCATGGCAGTATGACAAGAATGTCATTCATGATGGGAGGAAAAATACTTATACTTTGGAGAATAATGGTAGGACACACATATTACTGCCAAATGAGGAAAAGAAAGTAAAGGAAGAATCCATCACAAGTATACTTCTCATGAGTGGGAAGGAACTCCTGAGTGAATTCAAGAAGGAATAGGAGATGTAGTTTGTTGTGGTGAGGAAACTAAGAGTTGTCCTTACAATTAATTATATGGATGATTTTCCTGAAAAAGTTCAAGAGATGTTGTAGAATTTTGCTAACATAGTAGTGGATGATTTGTCGAGCTCATTTTTACTCATCAGAAGTATCATCCATCACATTTATCTAATACTAGGAGTGATTCTACCGAACAAAGCAGAGTACAAATTGACACCTCAAGAGAGTGAGGAGGTAAAGGGACAAGTCCAAGATTTGATGGACAAGGGTTTGGTCAAAGAAAGATTGAGTCCATGCGCAGTACCAATTGTGTTGAGTCTGAAGAAGGATGGAGGATGGAGAATGTGTACAGACTAAAGAGCCATAAGAAATATCACCATTAGGTACATATTTCATTTACCAGGGATGGATGACTTAATGTATTGTTTGAGTGGAGAAAATTATTTTCCAAAGATAGAGCTGAAGAGTTGATATCACCAGATAAGAATGAGAGAAGGTGATCAGTGGAAAAAATCCTTCAAAACAAATGAAGGGTTGTATGAGTGGCTTCTTATGCCATTTGGCTTAACAAATGCCCCAAGTAATTTTATGAGGTTGATGAATGAGGTATTCAAAGATTTTATTGGTAAGTTTGTGATTGTATATCTGGATGATATACTAGTCTTCAATAAAACTAAAGAAGAGATTTTGAGACACCTGACATTAGTGATGAGGAGATTGTAGTGGGCAAAATTGTTGATAAATTTAAAGAAATCCTCTTTTATGAAGACAAAACTCATTTACTTGGGTTTTGTGATATCTTAAAATTAATTGAAGATGGATCCAGAGAAGGTGAAATAAATCATAGAATGGTCATCACCAAGGAGAATATTTGAGGTAAGAAGCTTCCATGGATTAGCGAGTTTCTATAGGAAGTTCATAAAAAGTATCAGCCATCACATTTATCTAATACTAGGAGCGATTCTTCCGAACAAAGCAGCGTACAGATTGACACCTCAAGAGAGTGAGGAGGTAAAGGGACAAGTCCAATATTTGATGGACAAGGGTTTGGTCAAAGAAAGATTGAGACCATGTGTAGTACCAATTTTGTTGAGTCTGAATAAGGATGGAGGATGGAGAATGTGTATAGACTGAAGAGCCATAAACAATATCACCATTAGGTACATATTTCATTTACCAAGGATGGATGACTTAATGGATTGTTTGAGTGGAGAAAATTATTTTTCAAAGATAGAGCTAAAGAGTTGATATCACCAGATAAGAATGAGAGAAGGTGATGAGTGGAAAGCAACCTTCAAAAAAAATGAAGGGTTGTATGAGTGGCTTGTTATGCCATTTGGATTAACAAATGTCCCAAGTAATTTTATGAGGTTGATGAATGAGGTATTCAAAGATTTTATTGGTAATTTTGTGATTGTATGTATGGATGATATACTAGTCTTCAGTAAAACTAAAGAAGATATTTTGAGACACCTGAAATTAGTGATGAGGAGATTGCAGTGGGCGAAGTTGTTGATAAATTTAAAGAAATCCTCTTTTATGAAGATAGAAATCATTTACTTGGGTTTTTTGATATCTTAAAATTAATTGAAGATGGATCTAGAGAAGGTGAAATAAATCAAAGAATGGTCGTCACCATGGAGCATATTTGAGGTAAGAATATTCCATGGATTAGCAAGTTTCTATAGGAAGTTCATCAGAAATTTCAGTGTAATTTGTACACCAATGATGGATACTGTGAAGCAGAGACACAAGTCTTTTAAGTGGATATAAGAAGCTGAGAAAAGATTTAGGATATTGAATGAGAAGATAACAGAGCAATCGATTATGGTCTTGCCATATTTCGAAAAGACATTTCAAGTAAGATGTGATGCTAGTGGAGTTGCAATTGGAGCAGTCTTGAGCCAAGATAATAGGCATGTTGTATATTTCAATGAGAATTTAAATGATACTAAGAGAAATTACTCCAAATATGAAAAATAATTGTATTCCATAATTCAAGCCTTCAAGAAGTGGAGGCACTACCTTGTTCCAAAAGAATTTTTTTGTATAGCGATAATAAAGATTTACAATTCCTAACCAGAAAGAAGAATTTGAATCAAAGACATGCTAAGTGGATAGAGTTTATGAAAAATTTCACTTTTGTCATTAAACATATTTCAGGTAATGCTAACAAAGTTGTTGATGCATTGAGTAGGAGATGTATGATTCTGCGGGAATTTCAAGTGAAAACCTTAGGGTTTGAACACCTTAAGGAGATGTACTATGATGACCCAGATTTTAAAGAATCATATGAAGCATCTGCAAATCAAGTGATCAGAGACAAAATCCAGTGGACAGAGTATCTAATTCAATATGGATTGTTGTTTAAAGGTTTCCAGTTGCGCATACCAAAATGCTCGATGAGAGAGAATCTGCTGAAGGAAAAACATAGTGGAGGCCTAGTAGTACATTTTGGCCATGACAAGACATTTGCGCAGTTGAACAGTTCATACTATTGGCCAAGTATGAGAGAACAAGTGAATAATTTTGTGAACAAATGTAAGATTTTCCAGTATGCGAAAGGGGAAAAGCATAACATTGGATTGTATCAACCATTGCCTATTCCAAATAGGTCTTGGGATGAAATAATCATGGATTTCGTGTTGGGATTGCCAAGGACACAAAGAGGAAGTGATTCCATATTTGTTGTAGTGGATAGATTCTCAAATATGGCACACTCAATGAAACTGAGTCAACAGCACCTGTCTACATCAAAGTAGTAAAAACATCATGTCATCTATCTTAATGCATCATAATGAAGGATAAATGTTTTATCATCATAAAAATCCAGATCACTTGCGAGCAAGTGTCCTCAAAGAATAAGTT
>JZKD02S1961195.1:414751-439256 GCA_000966675.3 Picea glauca
AAGACCTTCAATTAAACAGGAGGAGCTCACAATGCGATGTCATCAACGATCATAAGGTTCAATAGTAATGCATTAAAATAACATCATAATTATAGGTAACATCAATTTGAAAATAACAATATACCTCATAATTAAAAGTGGCAATCTATAAAGTAATAAAATTTAAAATGACAATAATAAAAAGGCAATATTTGGAAATGACAAACTATCAATATTAAAATGACAATAATTAAAGGTAACAATTAATTAAATATGTTAATATATAGAAATAACATCATAATTCCATATTATCGGTGACATTAACGTTTACAAAGTTCTACTAATTAGTAATGACAACCTGGCAGTATCTCAGGATATCCTTGCAATAATTTATAATGACATTACCTCTAACCCAATCCAACACCACTTGAGAGTGGCCCAATATTTGTAATTTTCTCAAATTTAATGAAATGGCAAGGAACAATAATGCCCAGATTACTATTAGTTCCATAAAGGCTTTTAACTTATAAAAGAGAGACTTATAAATTAGGTTCTATTACTTTTTAGTAATCTAAGCTTGTATCTAGCATATCCACTTTCAATTCCAAACGAAAAAGAAAATTTACGCTAAAAACTTTCTCTATATATATATATATATAAAGAAAATGAGATTGTGAACTTTTCGCTACAGATGTGAGAAAAATACATCCATAGTAGAGAATATAGTACAGGTGTTAAGTCGGTCACCCGTGTTAAGAAAACCTACAGTCGACAGAAAAGTGTCCCTGCCCGCTGTGTGACACTTCAACAACTTCATTCAAACATGTTGAATATACAGATTTGACCACAGAAATCTAAATGATATGAAATGATTTACATGTGGTTTTTTTTTTAAATTCTATCATTACAATGAAGTGTATATACTTGGTTTGGCTTTGGCACACTCATGGAATTGTCCTCCAAAATCAACTAGTTCCATCAACTTTCTGTATTTTTCGTAACAGGATGGATGGTTTGAACTAGAATGTTGGTGCAGGGAATGTACTGTGGCACTCAAACGTGACCATGTAACACCATACTAAAATTGGCAATGTATAACAACAACTATATTTAAAATGACCAAATTTAACATTAACAGTATTTAAGAAGGACATTATGTAAAAATAACAATATTTAAAATGCCAATCTTTAGAAATAGAAACATTTAAAAATGGCAATACATAAAATAACTTCGTGTTGTATAAATCGATGACACTAACATCTATTTATTTTAAAATGAAATAATATTACCAGAAATAACATCATGTTTATCATTGCATTCAACTTTATTAAAACTGAACACATCCCGTAACTAAACATATCACGTCGAGGGTGCAGCGACTGGCAACGGTCATAATAAGTTTGGGGAAAGTGAAAGTGTGGGTGATAGGCCACGGACTTTATGGAGATTCGGGTCCCTTTAAGGAAGGATTTTTCCACGCAGCAAGGAGTTCAGACTACCGTAATTAAAGGCAAATCGCCAGAAGGAGCCACCTCAAAAATGCGGACGGAAACTTCCCATTAATAACTGAGAATTTATCTAAATCCCCGACCAGAATCGTGTTCAGGCAGTAGGTGGATCTGAGGTCGACTGAGGCATAGTTAGTTGCATGGATGGGGTCGCATAATAACAATACGTTGAGTTGTATATGATACTATCAGATATCTGCGATTAAATACAACACCACAGAACGATCTGCGGGAGGCGCTAAAAAGACGCCAGCGACATAGCATACCTGAACAGGTTGCAGGAGGCGTGGAAGGGACGCAGCAACAATTTAACGCAAAAATCAAAGCATTAAGTAGATCGATTTGGCATGCAGAGTTGAAGGATCCTACATCAACAGTTAGATAGCGTTAAGGAGGACGGGATCTGGAATGTGGCAACCATAGGATGAAAACTAGGATAATCTAAGGAAGGCGGGGGTTGAAGGAAGCCATTACGTCTAATCAACTAAATCAATCATCTCCACCACGAAAACCAGTGACATATTTTGCTTCTGTAAACTTTAATACAACATATCCAGGGCGCACTTAAAGGACGTCAATCTCCTTCTATTACCCTTAAAATAACATATCTGAATGGTGAATATGGGACATCAATTTACTTTAGTTCCATTTTGCAACAAAATACATCCATTCACGTCTATTTTCGCTAATCGCCTGGGTGTAGAGAAGTGAATGGATGATAGCAATTTCGGACCAATTTCCAGAACAGGAGGAATAACTCACGGTGGTATACAATGCCCACGGTAGTGGAAAATTTCAGAACAATATTTAGTAATAATTTACATAGTCCCGTACCATAGATAAAAAAATTCCCAGTTCAGAACGATGTGTAAATAAAAACCTTCACACAGCCAGGAGTAATGAAAATAAAAAAAAATAAAAAAACATTTACACAGTCCAGAATTATGAAAAATAATTATTTTACACAATCCAGAAATATAAACAACAATTATTTACACTGTCCATTCATAAGCTTCACAACGCCATTACTGTGCATTCTACTCTACCAAGTAAGAATCATATCGTTGCCTCAACGYYGTCCTCGGGTGTCGTYYGYWCTYCGTGCYGCTCCTGSTTKCCGACCRTAGAGACTACACCRGTACCTCCCAGCCAACGCTAGGRGTACTCTGMTTCCCCCTTAKCCCCCCGAGCCGCAAAGGGGCCACACAYAGTCCAGACAGTAATCTAGYTTCTCAGCTCRCCTCCAAGGYTGAGCTACCACTCCAACACAGCTRAGAATTTCCCAACTCCTCACAAGCAAAMAGTCAAGCCACAAACCRGYARYGTAACGTTAYRCTAACYGTTCATCCCCTCTTCYTCCAATTTCCCCTTCTTTTATAGAAATTTKAGACCCACCTACTTTCCTAAATCATTATTAATTTAAGTTTTATTGACAATCCTCTAAAAATTCTCTGTCGTCCAAGTGTCACTCATCCCCCACGTTTCTCCTAAATTTATTTTCTTTAAAAAAAATTAAAGACTCATTTCTCTCACCCCCCCTATAGTCGCTCCTAAAATTACTCCTAGGGTTCCTAGATCCCCTCTCATGGTTTTAATAACTTTCTTAAAATGAAGTTTCTGATTTTTAGTAACTCCTTAACTGCTGATTCCTTTTTGCTTTTTACCCTATGTCCCCTACTTTCCATTATTAAGTTTCCTTTAATTCAAGTTTCCTTATTTCTATTATTTGTTCCTTTCCTTCTTCTTTTTTTAAAACCCCAAAAGATAAATGCACTTATTAATCTTTTCATTGTATTTCTAAATCCTAACTTTTATACTTCCACACTTTAAAAATTTTAATTCCTCTTTAAAATTTAAAAACCATGGGTTTCAATTTATTTATCTCCCTCATTACTTTACCCCCCCATTATTTAAGAAGACTTTAACTAACACTTAGGAGGGTTTTAGTTTACGCCCTTATGTTTATTTTTGTAGGATCTTTTCTTAGGGCTTATCAAGATTTTATCTTAGAGATGTTTTAAATTTAGGTTTAGATTTGAACTGGGTGACAATTAATTAGGGGAGTCGTTTTAAGAATTTCATCAAGCGTTAAGGTATTAGGGTCATCTAGGTTTGTCTCATCATCATCATCAATGCGACGTGCCCTTCAAGACGCACTACGTGCTCCAAGGGTGCCACTCACCTCGTTTTCTTTTATTGCGTGATGTTCCCTTCAGGATGCACCACGTGCTCCAAGGGTGTCACTCGCCAACTTGTGTTTCTTTTGCGCGACGTGCCCTTCAGGATGCACTACGTGCTCCAAGGGTGCCACTCACTGACTTGACTGATTGGTAGACATCTATAACCCTAGGAGTCAACACTCTGCCAGGTGAACTTGTGGGAGACTAAGAGTTCTAAGGAATAATGCCCCTGCCTTATTGCACACCCCTTAGAATCATCATGAGCGACCGTCGCAGTCTGCCCTCATGGCATCGTGGACCCTCTCGAACTAGGTAATCATTAACTTATAGTTCGAGCCACGGTAGGAGTGCTAGTAGGCTGTGGCAGGGTTGTTGTCCACACCTCTCCCTCAACCTCTCTGGAAATCATGTTTGGCCCCTTTACTCCATATGTGAGTCTGGTCGGCAAGCTATCGTCAGCCTGCATCATCAACCATCGTGTCAGAACGTCAACAACATATCATAAAATCAATATCATATTATCAAAACAAAGCAATATCACCTTAAATGAATCAACCCAAATAGCACACTCCCTGACTCAATCTGGAGTCCAAGGGGGTTCCACCGATGCCTCTGCATCCTCAAGGTCTGAAACCCTGCACACTCAATGAAACTGAGTCAGCAGCACCTGTCTACATCAAAGTAGTAAAAACATCATGTCATCTATCTTAGCGCATCATAATGAAGGATAGATGTTTTATCATCATAAAAATCCAGATCACATGCGAGCAAGTGTCCTCAAAGAATAAGTTTTGTAAGTGCGCCAGAGCGGGATGTTTCACTTTATCCCATGCCATAAAACTAATGATGAAAATCACATTGCAAATTTGTTTTTCAATGAAGTTGTGAGACTTCATGGGTTTCCTAAGAGTATTGTCTCAGACAGAGACACTAAATTTGTTTATCATTTCTAGAGAACATTATGGAAGAAGTTGGGGATAGAACTCTCTTTTAGTTCCGCATATCACCCTCAAATGGATGGATAGAATGAGGTGGTGAATCGAAGATTAGGAAATTTGTTGAGGAGTTTGTTCACTGAACATCATAGCCAGTGGGATCAAATTTTGTCACAAGCAGATTTTGCATACAATGACTCACAAAACAGAAGTACAGGAAAGATCCCATTTCAGATAGTATATGGGATGAATCCAAGAGGAGTATCAGATTTTAGATATCTATAGGAAAATTAATTCAGACGCATTGGAGAAAAAGTCTTCATTGCAGAAATGCAAAAGCTTCATAATCATATCAAAGAGAAGTTGCAGAATAGCAGTAGAGACTACAAACGCAGAGTTGATCAACATAGGAGAAAAATTCAATTTGAATTAGGATATCAAGTTATAGCACATCTCAGGAAGGAAATGTTCACCATAGGAACATATAGCAAACTTAAGTTGAAGAAGATAGGACCATGAAAGATCCTCGGGAAAATTGGTGAAAATTCTTATGAGGTAGAGTTGCTAGAAGATGTGGGTATATCACCCATATTCAATATTTCAAACATGTATCCTTAGAGAGAAGATGACACCAGAGGGTCAGAAATGTTAAAATATGATGGATGTGCTCATTTTACCATCGACAATATCATTATTGTCACCCAACCATAGGCCGAAGCCACCCTCCAAGAACCTTAACCTTGACAGAGAATCACTCTGGAAGCAAACCATAGGCTAGATAGCCAAACAAAAGGTAGTGCACCTTTCTCCAAGGATAGGGCACCAAACAAGAGTTGATCAGATATTCCAAACCATAACCAAGAGATAGTCCAAGCCAAAACATAATCTGTTAGTTGCAGCAGCTGCAACGGCAGCTTCTCCTCCAAACTTGCACACAAACTGGTTAACTGTAGTGTGCACAAGTGAGCTTTGCAGTTCTGAGAATACCTGCCAAAATAAAGACTGACCTCTTGTATTTATACTAATTCTGGCTAACTACCTGGGCCGAATTCTCATTTTGGGTGCCTATTTACTTAGTATATAATATTTCTTATGGATGAATTTTTCTCTTGGAGGCTAATAACCTAATACAAATTATCCTCTTGAGCCAACTTGTCTTTTAGGTTTATTAGCCAACTCATTAGGGTTTCTTCTTTCTTCCTGGAATATTCTATTCTCATTAGGTTTACACGTGGAGGTAAATACCTCCCGAAGCTACCATAATATCAACACTCCCTCCTAGCTAGGGAGGTATTACAGGTAATGGTGTTGAGCACAAACATACCATTCACTCGGTAGCATCAACATAGTTGTATAGACTATCTCATGACTAGATCATGAGAACCATCATCACCATTAATTTCATCAGTTGCATCATCTCTTGAAACCATACTCCATGTGAGTAATTCGACATGATGTTGGATAAGTCACTCACTCCACAGAGTGACACAAGAGACATTCTTCTAATCCGAACATATGTCCTAGAAGAATAAATGTCCTGAACCATTTTCTGTCTGGTAAATCTTTGTCCATTGATCATCCATCTAGATGATAATCATTTCCAACATTGTTGATAGTCTTCAAGGCAATTGGAACAATATCATTCAATAGAACACAATTGTTTCTATCCATAGTAGTACACAACTACAATCCATTGGTATACTACCACACCAAGTAGCACATAGGTACTTGATCAGTGACATATAGTCACAAACAGTGGAACACATCCACCATAGTAGTATACGTCTACTATCTAGAGACATATAGTATTCATAACAATCATTTGATATCAACCTACACATAAACAATGTTATGATATAAACTGAATCATCTAGGTCATTCTTCCACTCACATTTGTGAGATCTGGAAGAGCATCTTCCCTCAGAAGTTCAAACATCAATGATGAGCTATCTAGACTATTCTTCTCAAGCAAGGAAGAATAATTGTCCTGATTTCAGAGCCTAGAACATTCCCCACCCTGGGCCATTCCTCCAACACTAAACAAAGTGTAATCTGGAGAGAATGAGTCTGCCCTAAGGAATGCATGTCCTGATTGTTGAACCTGGACCATTCACCTATTTGGGCCATTCCTCCGGCACTAAACAAAGTGCAACCTGGAGAGAGTGAATCTTCCCTAGGGAATTATTGTTCATACCATAAGGAAATGATTGTCCTACACCAACTTCCAAAACGTACCATTCTTCAAAACTTCTCACAACTGTGAGCTTCGAAAGAATGATTGTCTGGTGAGGTGGGCCAGTCTTCTTGATTAACCATCAAGAAGAGAGAATGTCCTATACCATTCCCCATGTTAAGAAAAATGGGAAATCGTTGTCTATGGTGCATCCGTAATCCATCGAACCATTTTCATTACAAAAATGACCATTCGATCTAGACCATTTTCCAAACTGGAAAATGCTTGTCCGTCAGAAATCTCAAACCACTTTCCGAACTCGAAAGGAACTGATCATCCTGGACCATTTTTTGAACTGAAAAATGACTTTCCATGAATCAATAACACATCAGTGTTGCCTCCCAACCTGGGAGTCATCTCTTCCTTTTTCAATAGGGAATTTGTCTCCACGAGCTCCAGCTTTAGTACACAAACTCTTTCATCTTGGACAGAGGCTTTACCAAAATTTCTTCTTATCTACTCATATATATATTAGAGAACCACTTCTCTTTTCTAGACTTCATCATGGAGAATCTAATGCTTGATCTCAAAGTACTTTGGTCTTTCTGGAACACTGATTTTTTTTTAAGGCTTCATATAGCTCTGATCAATATAGTGTGTCATTATTGGATTCATCTTGTGTTCCCCATTAGCTCATAACATCGTGGCAAGGATCAAACTGGAACATATCCATGTGGCACTTCTTTTGTCATCATGAGATATTTTTCATGGATTGGAAATCCATCATCTTGATCTTCTGAGTAATCATTTTGATACAATATCTCTATTATAGAAAGTATTCTCCATGCTTATGTTGTGCATTGGAGATTCTGCACCAATTTGTCTTCTTCCATCTGCATACAAGGGTCTCTTTCCGGTATGCCTCAAAGAATTGAGGTTTCTCTACATACACTCTTTGTTCAATTATTCTGGATAACAGACTTTGCATTCATCTTATGTCAATTCCAACCTATGGATATTGTGGACGATATAATGGATCATGTAGAGATATATCTGGTTTACTGGAACAAGTAATCATCGTAGTCTTCTCCCTCCATCTGGGATCACCTATAGTTTTGGATATCGCAATGCTTACATTCATAAGTCTTTCACACACTATTCTTCATCACCACTTCAATACCTCTTCTTGGTTGTTTTTAGTGAGTTCATATCAGGCTGGTAATCTTGTGATTCTCAATACAATGATTGGTTGTTATGGATTTTCTTTCTTTCTTGGAATCTTCATGTTCTTCCTCGTGTTTCTCTTTAGATTTTGGGTCCATGGAGTTTTCTATAGATTCCATGCTCTGAAGATTCCATCTTCTTCCTTTCATAGTAGGATCATGGATGTGGATGGATAATCAGGGATGCTTTAAGGCTCTTTTTGAAGAAGACTTATTCTAAGGTCAAACTGAACACGTATTGCTTTTCATGGCTACTACCATGGATATATAGTTTATCACATTTAATGGATCATAAGATTATCTCCCTCCTAATCATTGCTTCATGCATGAATGCATGCTCTTATTTTGGTAATATATAATCAACTCCCCCCATCTAATATAATCCATGCTTTTGTCTGCATCTGTATTGCCTTCTGCAAGGTGTCATAAGTCTTTCTTCATTTTCCTCTTGATTGTTGACTTCTTGCTATCTTTACTTCTTCTAGGTTTCTTCAAGATTGATTCTAAATTCGGTTTATCTTTCAGTTGTTACTTATGTAATAACTTCCACATTAATTTTTTGATGTTCTTCATCCTTTCATGTGTATTGTCAGACTTGTAGTCATAAATATAGAAATCCTTATCTTGTTGTTTCTTTCATAGGTATAGTTTCTCTTTGAACATATTATCTTCTAAGAAATATATATGCAAGATATGTACAGAAAACATGGTATGTATAAGAACTATTAAGAATATTGTTACCTTGTATTTAGAAGAAGAAGTATGTTTTATCCTTCTTGGTCTTCTTTGTAGTTCCTTTTCTTCGGTAACTAATGCTTTGTGTGTCTCCTTCCTTTTCTTTAGCTCGGGACAATGATTCTTGTAGTGACCATAATTTCTACAGTTGAAGCATTATATTTCTGACATATCTTTCTCTTGATTTGGCTTCTTCCTTGAACCAAACTTCTTTTTGTTCCTGAAATTCTTGAATCTTGTTGTGAAGGCTTGATCATTGTACTTCTTTTGGGGTTTATCTTTTGCATTGATCCTTGATTCTTCTTCAACGAGCTTAATATCCTTATGGCTATGCTCCCTTCCAGTGGTTATACTGAATGAAGGAGGTGTGGGCCCATAACCTATTAGAATATGATGGATGTGCTCATTTTATCATAGACAATATCACTATTGTCACCCAACCATAGGCTGAAGCCACCCTATGAGCACCTTAACCTTGATAGAGAATCACTTCGGAAGCAAACCCTAGCCTAGATAGCCAAACAAAGGGTAGTGCACCTTTTTCCAAGGATAGTGCACCAAACAAGAGATGATCAGATAGTCCAAACCATAACCAAGAGATAGTCCAAGCCAAAACGTAATCTGCTAGCTGTAGTAGCTACAACGAAAACTTCTCCTCCAAACTTGTGCACAAACTGGCTAACTGTAGTGTGTACAAGTGAAAACTGCAGTTCTAAGAATGCCTTCCAGAATGAATACTGGCCTCATGTATTTATATTAATTATGGCTAACTTCCCGAGATGACTTCTCATTCTGGGTGCCTATTTACTTAGTACATAATATTTATTATGGCCAACTTCTTCTCTTGGAGGCTAATAAACTAATACAAATTATCCTCTTGAGCCAACTTGTCTTCTAGGGTTATTAGCCAACTCATTAGGGTTTCTTCTTGCTTCTCGGAATATTATATTCTCATTAGGTTTACACATGGAGGTCTCCCACAGCTACCATAATATCAACAAGAATATCAGAAAGGGATCCAATGGGAGAAATAGATGCCTGTAGCAGAAAATCCACAGATGGAAAAGATCATAGATCACAAGACTGGTAAGAAGACCCGAAGAAAAATATTTTTTGAGTATTTGGTAAAGTGGAAAGCACACCAAATAGAAGATGCCATTTGGGTAAATGAAACAGCTATTCAGAAGCATGGAAAGTCAGTGCAGGAGCTCATGGATAGGAGTCCATGAATTTTTTTCCAAAGGAGTATGATGCAAGAGCATTGCCAGCAAAGCATGAGTGGAAGACAGCTCAACGCACTAGCGTGCATTTTGAAGTGATGATTTTGAATTTAAGAAGGCATATCACGCAAATATTCTGGAAAGATTGTAATTTAAGAAATTCTTAAATGTTTTAGAGTTGATCCATCGCATGAGATTGATGGGGAATGTATTTTCTTTTAATGCAGTAGCCTGCAATACAGATTCGATGTGTTTGATCTTATTTGTCTATCTCAAACATTTATTGTAATAAATCCTTAGTATTTGAATGATTTTATTTCGATAGGATAGAACTAAGGTAGTCGGAGGGAAAAGCTCTATGAGCCCTCTTATATAAATAAATGTATTGTTTCCCAAATGAGGTTGTTGAAGATTGTTGATAGTTGTTTCAATTTAGTCGAATTGCTGTTGAAGACTATTGTAGTTGGGAGTTGTTGATATATGTTGAAGAGAATTGTATGAACCCATGTACATATCATTTAAATGAATATAATAGAGAAGCATTGTTCCACATGTTTGTTGTTTCTGTTATTGTGTCTATCTAAATGAATGAATGGTAGGCTTTCTATTAAATTAAATTCTCTGTTATTTCTTGTTCTTATGTTATGAATGCATTTACATGGTTGAATGTATGAATTTGTGAGATATTAGATAAGTTTCAATTGTTTCTCTTATACAATCTTGTGCAAGGAGTTCATAGTGTCCGCAAGGTGTGTGTTGACAGAGTCTATTTCGACTTAGAAGCTCAAAAGAGATAACATGAAACTTTTCTTTGCAAGGTGTGTATTGACAGAGTTTTTTTTGACTCCATAGTTCAGAAGGGATAGCTTGAAGGTGTGCATAAGAATAAACGCACTCAGAGTCATATTGTTCAGGAGGGACAATTAAGCAGTGGAAGGATTGTTGCAAGGAGTGCACGGTCATCATCAAGAGTCAAGTTAAAGGAAATTTGTCGCAAGGTGTCCGTAGGATCAATACTTGGCTAAGTATCAAAGAAGTCATTCTGAGGAGTTCAAAGTGTTGAAGAGGAACAAGTCTAGGAAATATAACTTGGAACTTTGTATGAAAGTGTGCATATTGTCCGCGAGGAGTGCGCGATAGATTATTTTGACTCAGAACCTCAGGAGGAGTAGTTCAAGAGTATTTTCATAAGAGTGTGAAGAACTGTTGCAAGGTGTGCATAGTCGTCCACGAAGAAGATAAGTCATGGATAAGACCTGTTGTGAGGTGTGCACAGAGTAAAATTTGACTAACTATTGAAGAAATGTCATGGGGAGTTAAAGTGTTCAAGGAAGAACAAGCTCAAAAGGGATAGTGGCGAGAATTATTCAATAGGGAGGAGCCCTTGAAGATTCCCCAAAATTAATGAGTAAGATCCGTTCGGGAGGAAGCAAAATTGTTCCAAACCGTTATATATGGGAGAGTTGCATGGAGGATGGTCATGGAGTCTTTCCGCACTTCGTGGTTCAAAGGCGTAGAAGTGTTGTAAGAGTGGGGGTCATTGAATTCGTGAACTGATCCTAGTCATTGGCTACAAGGAGGATATGTGGCAGCAGATTTGAGAGTTTGGGAGGTGTATTTTCAGATATTGTGTGGAGTGAGAGAAATCTTCGTGAAGTCGCGAAGGCCAAAGTGAATCTAGACCGTCGGATCCAGGAGGACATGTAGCAGAAATCTGTGTGTATCGACAGAAGGTGTTTTGGAAGAATAAAAGGGTGGAGGTCACAAAATCGTCGAAGCTCAAAGTTACAAAGGGAGCTCGCCCATGGTCATAGCCGTAGTCATATTGGAAAAGGAATCTAGCGTGGAATCTAGTAGTCGCAAATTGGTGTTGCCAGAAGCATCAAAGAGCAGGGTCGCGAGTAATTTGAACCTGCAAGTAACATCAAAGGGACATGTGTAAGTTGTTCCAGGGTATACTAGAGGCCCGAAAATCTAATTTTTCTTAAGTGTTTCGAAGATCCTTGATTGAGAGGTTGTAGAACCCCCTAGGAGGGGAAGGGGACTGCATCATTCTTTTTATTATATTTTGTTTACCCATATTGGTTTTAATTGGGAAAATTAGTTACATTAGCTTCTTGGGAGGAAGGCCATGTGGTTTTTGTTTTCATGTAATTATATAAACATCCCTTGTGGGATGTTTTGAGGGTTCACCTGTTTTTCTCCATTAACTCTTACACGCTTCTCACTCTTTCATTTTTGGTGCCTCATTATTGCTAATTTTTGTGCTCCTAGTCTGATCATGGAAATGAATGGTCAAAAGATGAGAACCATTATTAGATGGTTTTAATAAATTACTGATCATAATAGGAAGGAATGAATGCATGAGTGCATGTGATTTATGGTGCTCTGTAAAGAACTGTCCACAACTAAGAATCCTTGGAGTTTCTAGTAGGGACATTTCCTAACTAGTAGCACTGGATCCCTGGAGATAAATGGAACAACCTGAGGGATTGCATGGAAGAGAAATGTGTTCATTTTTTTGGGTTGTTCAAGCTTTAGGGGAAAGAGAGTTGGAAATTAGGATTGTTGTGTGGCTGGGAAAACCTAAGAGATAATTAGCCAATTCATGTGTGTTTTAGATTTTTCCTAGGACCCATCCTTGTGGATGGGTCCTAGCTTTATTGTGACCTACTGTTGAGAATTGGAACAACATTGTCTATGGTTTGGAGGAACATCCTTGGTCTGCAGTCAGTTGGTAATGGTTTAATTAAAGATAAGTGTTATATGTGTTTTTTGTATATTTATATTCCACTATATATTATTACTATCTATGATATTCATATTTATAATGTTTATGCTTGTTGGTTCTTGTTGTGCATGGCACATTGTTCCTTTATTGGATGGTTTAACATGAACCTTGATTATTGCATGTGTGGTTATTGCATTATTTCATGCTTCATTTCTAATTAATTATTATCAGAATTCGAGATCAGTTTTGAAATGCGTTTTTGAGGTAGTGTGTCCGGCTTGTGGGTGGTTGGGTACATTACAACCTTAAAGTGCCAATGGAGAAATGAAATATTCTATTAGGAAGAATATTAGACTTGAGTGTATAGTTCAGGACTTCACAGGAAATTTTTCAATGAAGTGAATAAAGCATTCAAAAATAAAAAGAGAGAAGATTGAGGAAAGATAATGGAAAACTAGAGGTAATGGCAAGGGATTCCATAATGAGAATGGTTAAGCTAGTTAGAAGATATTGTGGCATTAATAAAATTGAATGATATGAATTACATCATACCAGGGTGTTGGAAAATTTCAGCAAGGTAAGTTGAGGCATGATTGTCTATGTGGAAGCAACTACTAACAGGACATATTGGTTGGAATTGAAAAAATGGCAAGTTGGACTTGGTTGGAAGGTTCTCAACAAGAAGAAATGGGTCATCCATAATCTAAAGGAATTCAAGGATATACAACTACAACACCAAAATAAATAAATCTGAAATAAATATTCATTAGAGAGCATATTGGAAGTGATGTAGAATGCATATAGGAAAGATAGAATGCATGTGCACTAGTAGGCATGTTGAGAATGGATGTTTGGTGCATACAGATATGATTTAGTGAATATAAGAATGGCTAGACATGCACGTGACATGCTTGTAGACTCAGAGTAGTCTATTATTATATATGAAATAATGATGTTATAATATTTGAATGTGACTAATGATGGATTATGTATCCAGAAAAATTTTACAGCATGGTTGAAAGTGATGATGATGATGATGATGATGTATATGACAGCCATCCATATGAAGGAAAATGATGATGATAAAATGTTGATCAAGAAGTTGGTGAATGGATCCTATGAGCTTCTACAAAAAAACAAGTTGATCAAGTAGCATCAAGTAATTTGGAAATTTCCATGCAAGTATGAATTTGGTTGTTTATGTGGCATAAAATGTTGAAGGGAAATGAGCTAAGAGTTCCCTCAATCCAAATTCAATATTTGAATTGTGTGTATTATGAGAATGGAATTACACTATATGTGGTAAAGGAAGAGGGCCTTGAATACATATAAATCCTACTTAATGATGAATGAAATCATGTGAAATTTAATAGCATGTTATGTTATATTGGTTATGAGTTCATAACAAAGGAAATCAGTAGATATAGTCCTATTATAGAAATGGATGCCCACAGAGCTATCCATGTTTGATGCCATGATGTGGTTGGATATGGAAGGGCTATAGAGCTATACAAGTGCTCAATGGTATTCCTACTTATAATCAATGTTTGGATTGCACCCTCTTTGTCAACATTGAAGGGAACTAAAGGATTGTAATCATTGTGTTGTGTATGGGTTGAAGAGGAGGGTATCCAAATGATCACAGGAGTAATATGGAATAACCTAGATTAGGTGTCAAGATGTTGGCTAGACCTTCCAACTCACCATGGAGGAATACAAGATAGAGGTATGTTTTATTCTGAAGTCAATGAAATGATGCATTGTGTAGATTTGATTATGAGGATTGGCACATTGTTTTATCGATAGAAATTCTTGATTGCATATGTAATGATTGAATGTGTTGATAATGCACATATAATGAATGATAGTTTCATTCTATTTAATATGATTAATAGCTAGAATTTATTGAATTGTTAGAATAATATAATTATGAGATCACTGCATGGGGTGTTGCAACAAAATGATAATGTGCATTAATATTAACAATTTGTTTGGCTTATTGAAAGATGAAATAGATTGCAGGAAGAATTGTCTTAGATATGGAAATCGTGTAAGCCCATAAGGAAAATTGATACCTACTACTACAAGAGATAAACATTATGAGAAGGAATCTCGTTCTTGGGAAATTTTATTTCCCATATGAAGCAAATTTGAAAATTAATAAGTGAAATTTATATGATGATATCTCACTATGATTGTATGTGTGTGATACAGATGAGATAATGGCTATTGAAGATGGAAATCTTGGGAAGAAGGATATTTTCATGACACTGGAACCATATGGTTGTCAAAGGCTATAGAATACTCACAGATGTTTGGTGGTAAGTTGGCACTCTCCTTGCAAGTAAAATCCTTGGCAAGGTGGATCGCTTCAGAGATTGTGTAACAGTGAAGGGGATGCCTAAACCTGAATGGTTGGTATATAAAGGAAGATGCACCTTAAAAATTTGTATGGCATGGTGGTTCAAATCATGAGGGTGTGTCCAAAAGGACAGTGAGTTGATTTCTTTCTCGTGACAACTTTGTAAAATAGATAAATAGCCATACAAATAAGTATTGGTTTATAATTGAAAACTTATTTTTGAATAAACATTGTATTATGGAGTTGAGAACTATTATGAAGAAAATAATGGTTATATGATAATGGTTATAACACATGTTTTCTTGATAGATGGTATAGGAACAAATAAAGAGTGAAGACAAGAGGTGAATACTTGAAAATAAGAGCACTAGAAGGAAACGGAGCTCAAAAAAAAAAAATGCATGGGACAAGTAAAGTCTAGTGGAATTGTTGCAGCTTGAAAGAAGCCAAATGGAGATAAAAGATACAATGTGGGAGGCACATCTACAAAAAATTTAAAGTTTGGAGATTCCATTATCACAGCTAGAGTTTCTGGAGCCACATCTCAGAGACTTCATGTTTGACCTTGTGTTAGATCCCTAGAGGGAAGTGGTACAACCTGGGGGACTGTGGTGCAGAGAAGGGGGTACACTTCCTTGGGTTTTGTGGGTTGACAGGAACGAAAGCCTATTGGTTGGAATTTTTTTGGCAATGAACAATTGTGAAATTTGTTACAGTTGGAATTCTTAGAGACACCATTTTGAGAATTCTTGGTTGGTATATACTAGAGCCCTGGAGGGAAGTGGTACAGCCTGAGGGACTGAGAAGCAGAGAAGTAGGTACACTTTCTTGGATTTTATAGAGTGAGAGGAATGAGATATTATTGATTGGAATTGTTGCAAGAGTTAATGAACTATGAAAATGCATGTTTTGGGTTAGAGTGCCTATGTATATATGTTTTAGGCTAGAGAGCATGTATGTTGATTAAATGATGGAGATTTGAGCATTGTAATATGTATGTAAGCACGTATGGTGGTGTGCAGTGAGGATAATGAAAAAATAAGGGGGAGGGGATCTAACATCCCAAGTTCCAATCCATGTGAATTGTAATGTAATTGTGAAAATGTAATTTAGAGTGGTGAGTCAGTATGTTTTGGGTCAGATGGCCTATATTGATGAATATGGTCGAGGGTCGAGCTATGTAAATTGTACAATGAAATTATTAATAATAATACATCATTATTTGTGATATGATAGGGGCAGTAACGTTAGGGGGATATGATTCCATAATATAGGGGGATTAATGGGGGTTCCAAGGGGTTTTCATATGCCTTGAGTCTTAAGCCATATTCATTAATTAGTTTGTCATTTATCCATTTATCCCTTTGAATTATTAAGAACTCAATGATTGAATTCATGTAAGAGGTTGAGTGAGGAATCCTTCCCACTCATTTATGACAGCAGGGGTTGAGTGTAATCATCCTTAGGGAAAACGTTAGAGTCAAGCAAGCATGGGAGAAGAGGAAATTTGAGTAGGAAGAAAGATAGGTTTTTATAGTGTTGATTTTTAGACAACAAGGTAGAGCTGGGTGCTGGAAAAAGAGAACTATCCCTATTGTGTATGATAAAATCCATGAGAGGGATGAGTTTTATGTTATAAATGAATTTTTTGTGCTTGTAAGTATAGGTTTTGTGCATGTAAATGACTTTTCTATTAAGGACATGTTGATGGGTCTTAAATCCCTTGATTCAATAGTAGGAACCAAACCCGCCACCAAGGCCCAATTAGACTCTGCAGTGTTGAATAGTGGAATGGTTCTCCAGATCTTGCGATCCGTCCAAATTATCGATGGGTTTTACGTTTTCTTTTGAAGGCTCTTCCTTCATTTTGGACTATTTTATTTTGTATTTTCTCTTGGGTGGGACTGATATGATATGTAAGCCGGTATAAACCAACTTGGTAACAAACAGGATTAAGTTTTAAGCTATTGTGGAAGAGGATAAGTTTGGGATAACATGTTGCTCAAGTATGCAGATGAAAATTTATACCACAGGCCTAGTACTAATACATTAACCATGTGAGAATCCAATTACTGTCTGAGATACTAATTAGCAGAAAGAAAATGCATATGCAATAAGATAGTGTCAAGAAAAACAATTCATCTACCATAATCATTCATCACATAATAACATAACGATTCATCTTCATCATTAAAGCAAAGAACAGCAAAACATTGCACCAGATAACTTGACAACAAAATTAATTTCTCTTACTCATTACAACATCATTCATGAAACAAGATAGGAAATAGTTCTTCTCCACGTCCAATCACACATACAGTTGATGAAAATAACTTGTCTCTAGTCCAGAAGGACTTCTCTATTAATGGTAGCTCGGAAATAATTCTTAACAAAACCAAACAAAAATAGTTTCTTGAAAAATCCATCGACCCTTAACTAATTGGTCGATGTTCTTATTTATAACATAAAATTCAACTAAAAATAGCGGCTAAGTGTAGTTTGAACAAAACAAAATTCACCACATGGTGTCCTCTTCTAACAATTTATTTAACAGTCAAATCGAGATATCACTTGAAAGGGTGAATTTCCTCATACTCTGACCAGCTGATAAATAGATCCTCGTAAGTTTGGGCCCATGGAAATATGTGTTGCTCCATAGGAAACGCGTAAATTCCTCTGATCTCTACTGCATGCACTCGGTACTTCACTAGACTGTTGTTTAACTGTTGTAGAATGGTATGAGCCTTCATCGGATGTTCCATAAATATTTTCACTTGTCCTAGCATTTTATCAGCCACCTTTGTTATCTCTTCGGCCCATAGTGAATTCTGCTTGGCATACGATCTGACTATGTTGCACAAGCCAATGAAGTTGTCGGGGTCGTTGAACTCGGGGAGTCTGATATACCTCATCGCTTTGTTGATTTTTGGACTTGGTTTCTCCTGGATTCCTTGGTGAATTCATGGAGCCAACGTTGCTCAGTAGTCAGATATATATTTCCTCCACTCCGGATTAAAATAATTTTTTTTAAATTTCTTACAGAAAAATACTCGACAAAATGTATAAAAAACATGAGCGGGAAGAAAAACATACTGATGCATACTTGTAAATCTTGATAAGAATGGTTTTTCAATACTTATGTGATCTCTGTAACCTTTCGGATTACCTGTACCGTCTTTGTTGGCGCCGCCATTTTCTTCAGTTAGGGTGGGTTACATCCACGCGCCACAGCATGGTAGATCGGGTATGGAAAACATGAGTGTAAAATTCACGCCAGTGGCCGATTCGCCCTTGGGGTAGGGAAAGGACGTTAGAGCTAAACATGTGCCAAAAGTATGAGCAAGTTCCTAGAAGATCGGATATTGTTATAAGTGAAGTCGTTAAATGCTTCCGATCGAGGCAGATTGCTCTCACGAAAGTCGCATCAGCAAGTGCATCAACCATCATCATCTCATTATGGAGGATGGGGGAAATGAAAGGAATGGAGATAATCATACCACACATCCTCCATAATTCTTATCGGTTGCATCTCACGTGCTCTGGCTCATACTCGTCACACATATGTTGCACAGTAATTATTTGAAATGTCATGTCCCAAGGCATTCAGTTTTCCCTGACATGTTTCGAGTCGCTGCCCCACTTTGTTCTAAATTATAGATGTTCTATAAGAGTTATATTCATTTCGCTGAGCTTATGCACTAGTGGAGATTCGTCTTGTGAGACCAATTTGATCAATCTCTGTGTTTTTTTCTTTTTTCCAGTCACAGATGTTTAAGAAAATACGTTGTCGCACCATGGGATCTCCTCAAAATGTGAGGCGGGGTCTGCAAGGAAATTTAAGCACCAGGCTTGAGCCCTAACATGCCTATGACACATTCTTATTGGCAGTGGGTATTCTTGAGGTTCCAAAGGAAAACTCTGACCTTCATGCGGAATCTATAGTGTCTCTTCGTGCATATATTGAAGTGGAATAAACTACGTCGAAAGGACATAATTTGGAGCACATGGCCCCTCCTCAACAGATACCGCGAAGGATAGGGAGGCCTCAAAAAAACAAGGAATCTGGGGAACACCAAAACCCAGTCGAACTATGTGCATGATCAGTTGTCGAAGAGTCCTTAATGCATGTTATTCGGCTCGAACCGGTCGAAACCGAAAGTCAAGGAAGCGAGAGAAGAACACGAAGGATGGAAACCTGGGGTTCTAACTTTCGATATCCTACCCAGCAGTTGGAATAGACACAACTTACCATAGATGAAATTTACTAGGAGAATAGAGAGTTATGACAACAATTGGTGGCAAAGAACCTTGAGGTGTCAGCACCACAAGGTCGTGAAGGTAATGTAACCTGGCTTAAAAGATAGCTTTGGGAAGCACAAGATATGATCATGAATCTATGTGAAGCTCAAAGGGTATCGGAAGAAAAAAACATGAAATCACCCCAAGGAGTGCGGAGCAGCCCGGGAGAAAATACGCATGCAAAAAGGACATGAATGGCGAACACTGTTTTGTTTTCTCAGACATGACGCATATTGTTTTTGATAAATTTCCCTATTTGTTGTGAAAATTTTCATGTCCTCAATGTGACTGGGTCAATTGGCCAAAATGTGATGGTAGTTTTTATTGTATGTAACATGAACCCGACAGAAATCTTAATATATAAAACTTTGAAAATTTGTTGAAAGGATTCAAGTCATAGCAATTGAATGCATCATTTCCCTCTTTGTGCATAAAATTGTGTTCTTGTCTTAGCTTCTAGTAAATTAGCCTTGATTTTATAAGTAGTGTAGCTTTGAATTTCTTTATATTTTGGTCAATATTTCCCTAACAAAAATTTCCGACACCGATTGATGTTGATGTTGCGTCACTGACTTGGGACTCATTAAATAAAACCTGGAAATCAGTTCGTGGGTAATGGTCGAACTTGGGACTTTGTTTAACTCGAATGCACTAAACTAAGTTTAACATTGTGACTGTTGATGCCAGGTGAGTATCGATTATCGGCCTTTAGGAATAAAACTAGCATGCAATTTCTTCGTGGGTTATCGTCCTTTGAATCTCCCAATACCGAAAACATTTCGGAAGTTGGCAATCGGAGATTATTATTTCATTTTCATTCATCACTTATTATTTTAACCTTTCATCGATGCCGAGAGAATCAGTCATCAGAAATATCCTTGGTGATGTTCGTTTGCGAAATAAAATGCCTTTTCACCGACACCAATGAGAATCGGTGGTCGACGACTGCGGTGTTCCCAAGTGATTTTGTTCCTCCTATAATTCTTTCCGATGTCGGGTCTGCGAACACATTGGGAAAAGTTTTGGCTGTCGATTATTTGGTTCTTTAAGTTATATATTTCTCGCATGTTTAAGAAAGATTTTAAATACTTAGTGAGAATCAAAAACGATAAGCAAAGGACACATTTTTTCATATTATACAATGCCAAAAGATCAAGTGGTACCCAAAAAAGTGAAATTTGGCATAGAATTTTTAGGGTGTGTTGAGTTCTCAACAAATCGAGATTCATTGGGTGAAAGTAGAATCTTTGTCCTTCCTCTATGCTCGTCTAATATGAAATATGGTGGAGAACCTTTCCTGGTTTTAAATCAGATCCTCTTTTACCCTTGCAATTTGAAATTCTTCGGTTGATGCTTACGGGTTTTAACCTTTATTCCTCCTTCTTTTCCTGTAACCCTGACTCATGCCCCCTTTTTACAAAAGTATAGAAAATCATTCACCAGCATGAATCCCTTAGTTACCTTTACTCACTCACTTTGGTGTTGCTCCGCTACAAGTGAGAGTCCATATCCCTGGCAGAGTCACCCCAACATCATAGACTTTTCTCTGCTATGCTACCAGCGAGCGTCCATAGCCCTAGAGGAGATATCTGCATACCCTCTCCTATTGCTCACCCTTTTGATAATATCAACTTTACTCCGGCATGATGCCCCGAGTGAGTGGGAGAGGATGACGTCTGTTTATTTTGCAAAGTGATATAGTCAAGGTGAATCTTTACTAGATTTGTGTTCAGGGTTCATGTAGTCCTTTCCAGCTTTCCTTATTTTCCTTAAGGCCTTACCAGGCCACTAAGCAAACCCTTCCAACATTTCTCCAAAGTTGTTCATTTGCACCGTTCAGATAGAGGACCCCTCAAAGAAACCGCAAGTTCCTTGATTCTTCTTGTGTTGTATGTGAGCGATGAGTTCAGAAAAAAGTTCGCTATGTTGCATGACTTAAGGTCAACCATTGTCTTACTAAACATGAATTTCAAAAGCGCAGAAATCTAGAAAGCAAAATAAAACAAAAATGTATTTCGCAACCATGAAAACACTAAAACAAGAGATTTTTATTTTTATTTTTATTTTTTATTATTATTGGAAATATTGTTTGAGGGCTTGGCCATTTACTGGGAGGGCATCAAGTTCCCCCCTCAGATTCAGTAACCGATAAGTGCCCACCCCAATATTCTCATCCACCTGGAAAGTTCCAAGCTATAGATTATGAAACTTAGAATGCTTCCCTATTAGGGTCCTAACCCGCACATAGGTAGAACAATATATTTAGATGTAATAAAGGTCAATATTAATAAGGCCTTTCAATAAAATAGAATAAGGCAGATGTAATAAGACCTAATAGAAGCTTCCACTTCTAGAAGGATCTTCCTCTAGATGCTTCTTTTTAGTATAAATAGGAGTTGAGGGTATGAGAACCCTAGCTTGGATATTATTGTAATAGAGCTCTACTCAACTGGAGGTTGCCCCCTCGAAGAGGCCCATGAACATTGCTTTTAGATTCAAATTGTTATTTTTGTTGTTATTCTTATATCATTTTAGTGTTATTGTGGTGAATGATATGGTTATATTGTTGTTATTCTGCCATTACTAGCATTTTATTTATGTTCTGCATACATTTTATATATGGTATATTACAAGTGGTATCAGAGTACTTTCCTCGGTAGAAAGTGTGGGTTGAATTTTTTTTTAGGGTAGAGACATATTCTAGTGTCTTTAAGCCACAGAGATCTATCATTATGCACATAAACCCACAGTTGAGGGATTCATACATGCAAGAAATACAAGTGGTACTTAAACGCACATCTGTTGACCACACTTGTAACCCTTGTTGGTACCCCTTCGAGTAGTAGCGCATCAGACAGCACCTATGTACGGATCATCCTAGATTACCTGAAGCCCTCTTTAGATAAACCGATCGACTTCCTGACTGCTATAGTGTCACCGAGAACAGCACTCGAGAATATACTCTATAATACTTGGGTAGTCGAGAATTATATCTAAGGGTATGGTCTATCCTCCTTAGTTAGTTCCCTGAGATATTGCATCGAGTACTAGTATTGGACCCCGCATGTATATCAGAGAGTTATAGCACCGGGCAAACCCTTGTCTATAGAACCCTTGAATACCTAACCCTTGGGGACAAAAACATAAAAAAATTAAAACAGATAAGATCTATTTCCGCACAACTGTGTTTGCGTTGCCAAGTAAATACACAATTCTTTTTTTTTAAGCATTTGGGCATTTTCTCTCTGCTCTATTCTTCATACCAGAGTATAACTCCATTTCAAAAAAAAAAAAAAAAGTCTAGAAATTTTTTCACCATTTTCAGACCTATTCCATTGGATTCATCTCTTTGCCCTTATCACATTCATCCATATCATTTTTTCGGCAAAACAATTTTACCCCGCCCACCCCTTTTTCAGTTCCTCAATCCTCATGGCCCATACTCATAGCCAAGACTTGGAAGCTCGCTTCAACACCTTGCAATTTGGTCTCATTGAGACCCAACAAGAAGTGAAACAATTTAGTGCCAATGTTTCCACCATCAATACAACCATGCAGTCCTTAATGGGAGAAATCAAACAAGACCTCACCACCCAGCTTAAATCAGTCTTTTCGGCACTCTGCACCAAACTGCATATCCCTATAGATAACCCTTCCTCTTCCTCACCTCCACATATTGAAGGTGACCATTCCTCTCATTCCCATACCTTGTAGAACCAACACTTTCAACATGACCTGCACCTTCCACGGGTGGATGTGACCAAATTTGATGGCTCGGACCTCACTAGTTGGGTAACCCAAATGGAACATTACTTCTCTTTATACAACATTATAGATGACTTGGCCAAAATCTGGTATGGTTTTCTCCATCTAGATCAAGAACATTGGCAATGGAGGCAATGGAGAAAAAAATCCCGTCAAGGGTATATTACTTTGACACAATTTGTGGTAGAGCTTTATGAACACTTTGACACTGAAACCAACCATTTGGGTTGTTTGACAAAGTTGAAACAATTAGGAATAGTGGAAGAATTTATAGTTGCTTTTGAGCACCTAGATTTTAGAATAGAGGGCATGTATGATGCCTTTTTCCGAGAGTGTTTTATCAACTGCCTCAAGGAAGAAATTTGGGCCCATGTCCTCATGGATTGGCTTGAGATTTGGGTGGAGGCTACCAAAAGAGTTAAAGAAGCACAACAGGTTGTATCTTCTCAAAACCATAAACACTCCTTCATCCCTCACCCTAAACCAGTAAATCCCACTACTCCCTCTACTCCACTAAAGATCCAAAAATTGACCCAGGTTGAAATGGTTGAACACCAACTCAAAGGCCTTTGTTATAGCTATGATGACAAATATTTCTCGGGCCACAACTGTAAAGAACAAAATATTTTTATGGCCATCTCCAAAGATATTTCGGAAGAAGATAAAGAAACCCCGTCTATGTCTGAATCACTCGAATCCACTGACATAACCCCTCCCTCAAACCCTCCCAAAGTAGAACCAGTCATTTCCCTCAATGCTCTCACTGGCTTCTCCACTCCCCAAACCCTCAAGCTAATCGGTTACATCAAGCATCGGAAGGTCATCATTCTCATTGATAGTGGCAGAACCCATAATTTTATTCATTGTTGCATTGCCCAGGAAACTCATTGCTACATCCATGCCATCAATAATTTCCAAATCATGATTGCCAATGGTGGTTCCATGAAATTTGGAGGGCGTTGTAAAAATGTGTGTCTCCAAATTGGTGACTGCCGCCTGAAATCCCATATGTTTTCTATCRACATGGGAGGTTGTGACATTATGTTGGGTGCAAACTGGATAAGGACTTTGGGTCCCATTCTCATGGATTTTAAAGACTTAACTATGCAATTCGACCAGGAGGGCCACCAATATAAGTTCCAATGAATCACCTCTGGTTCACCTGAGATCATTAGTTCCCATCGCATGGAAAAGATTCTCAAAAAGGGTCATTTTGGTGTTATCACCCAAATCCATGCCATGCAAGCAATGGAGACACCCTCGGTACTGCAAGACCTCCAAGCCATCATTTCTAAACATCAATTGTTCTTTTCTATTCCCCAAGGCCTCCCTCCTTCCCGTGGTGTTCATGATCATTCCATTCCCCTTGTACCAAGAAGCCTTCCTCCCAATAT